>CABFOQ010053436.1:83740-102723 GCA_900660455.1 Gephyroberyx darwinii
ACCGAAGGAAAGATACTTGTTTACACCCAGAATCTAAATGTCCCTGAAACCCAATGATATTTCATTAGTGATGGCAGTAACCAGTCAGGATCCAGTGTTGCATGAGTGATGACTTTCTATGGGTTCGCAGTCAGGTTGACTTCCTATCTTGGCTAATTTCATGTTCTATCTCTTGACAGGAATCCAGTAGAGGCCTGCCATGATATAATCATCTCTTCATGGGAGTCTCTGGCTGGAATTCCCTGTAACCCACAAAGAAGACTCACATCTGTCCTCTTTCTGTCCCTGAGCTTCAACAGTTATCTCTGGGGGTTAGTTCCTCCTGTCCTCCGCACAGACATCAACCACCAACCACCTCAGCTTGCTACCTTCCTTTGCGTACTCTGTCAAGCATGAATCTGCATGACTCCAGTTGTCATGTGTATTGCAGGCATTAAATTAAAACCATCCAAGGATATCTGGACAAATCTAGAGTGGCCTCATGTAAATCGTCCTCCTCCTAACAAGTTGAAACTTAATAACAGGAAGGAAATCATCCATTTCATCATGGACCAATTCAAATTCCCCATGATTAAATGGAAAAGCTTACCATCTCTCCAATTTTTCCTTATCTATGTGCTGTAATTCTATAATCATCAGTAGCTCTCCATGTGAGTAGCCATTACACAACTTTTTTTTTTAAAACAGATTTCTGCAAATACACACGTGAATCAGGGTGAACACGATTCTTCCATACATTTTTTTAAAATACTGACCAATTGTAGCTTGGCATACTCAGTGATTCAGGCATTTCACTTTTTTAATTCAAATAATTTCACAGTTTAGTAAGTCTAGATAACAATATGTAAGACAGGTTTTACACAGTAGCATTTCTAATATTTTTACACAGTGTTGGGCAGAATGCTCCGAAAAGCTCATACAAGCTGTTACTGGTAACTTACTTATGAAAATGATTAGTGACTTAGTTTTAGATTACTATTACATGAATTCCAAATGTTTGTTGTACACTTGACATTTGAAAATAGTGAATGTTTGAAAATTCAGTATAAAAATTGGCAATAATTAAGTGCAGCCGTTTTGAAAGAAAGGTGTCAAATGTATGGCAAAAACAGAGGAGTTGCACCATGGGTTGTTTGAGTAGGATATAAGGTCAGAGAAACTAAAAGGCTTTGCGGCTATTCTTCCTCTAACCCTTGTGAAGTAATTCTGACGTCTAAACAGAGATGAATGCCTAAAGATATATTTGTGCTGTAAAAGGTATCTGACTGGGCACTCAGTCACATGTAGCTTTCAGTCTGGCTGTATTAGGCAGACTGGGCTGATATCACAATAGCCATTCTTCAAAAATGTAACTACGAAACATTTATAGTCATAATTGTATTAAGTAATCCGTAATTTAACCATAATGCCGCACAAAAATTGTAAACTGCAGCCATATTGTGCACTTAAAACGCAGCCTGGGCTGGCTACAGATACTTTATTGTAATTTTACTTTGTTGTAATTTTATCATTTAATCTGAGGATAACAGTGTCAACAGGGTAAAAAATGTATTCACGTTTCTTGGTAACAAGATGCTATTATATGATTAAAGTAACACTGCTGAGTCAACTTGTTGTATTGCAGCCTTTAGCTTTCTAAATTTCTATTTTTTACTGCCCTTTCCCCTTAATTCAAACAAAGATAAATGGCATTTGCATCAAGATATAAATCAGAGAAACCAGAAAAAAATTACAATGGGAATTTTAAAACATTTATTTTGTAACGGTAAATACTCTGTTTATTCAAAAGAATGAGACTGTTTAAATATTGAAATGTATTTATCTTTGCTATGGTGCACTGGAATATAAGGTCCAAACCAGGTGTTGTTTTATGAAGATTCATGTTTTTATATCAATTTTACGTAACAATTCTTAATGCTGCTTTTGTGAGCTTCGTCAAGAGCAATTTGTGTTGCGTATTTGTAGTTCAGTGCATCTAATGTGGTTTTGATCGTGTACAGAGACTTAAATCAAATTGAAAGTTGAGTACTTTTCCTGACCTGTCCATTGACTTTGAAGGTGACACTGTGGCACGACTGTGAAGCCCAGGAAATGAATTTCTCCAAGACAAGGAGCTAGTACAGCCGGCAGTGATAAAATCTAGTCAGGGGGAAGTAAGCACATCAAAGAGTGAGAAGAAGAACATTAACGGGAGTCGCAGTATCAGAATTTAATATTTTACTCAGTCTTGAGTCTTCCAATTAAAAACAAAAAAAGGATACATCCTTGAACCCATGACTGTGCATCTCAATTAATAAAGATTAAGCAAATGATGCCATTTTTGTAATAATATACACAGAATGTAAATTTGATGACAGCACCCAGTGATGTCATCAAATTTGTAGATAAACTATATTTCCCTGTGTATCTAGCGATATTCTCACTTGGCGAAACATGACCTCCTGTTTCCTCCCACTCTCCCTGTTGAGCCTGGTGTTGATGTAAAACCAAGCTGCTCAGACATCCACACAGCTGTGCGTCTGTCTGTTAGACTAAAGAATGAATTTGGGATCTCTCACTGCACTTGCTGTGTGCACAATGTATAAACTCTGATTGGTTCCAGAAGATAATTTAAAAAAGAAACTAAACTGCAAACCTGATGTGCTCCTTGTGTGCCTTCTGCATTGTAAGGGGGTATGTGACTTGGGATGTGAGTGAGATAACGGTACTTAATAGAGATTTCGAAGTCACACTTATGACCGTGGTAGGAAACCATCTGGAGTGACTTACATCCCGGGCGTGGGATAGGGGCTCTGGGTGAATAAGCTGGCTGACCTGAGACCCTGAGAACCACTTTCTCAGAGCAGATGTTCTATTTAGAACAAGTAGGTGCGTATAAATCTGGCTCTGAACAACTGCTTTATACTTTGTGTTTTTATACAGTATACTTTTTGATATCTGCTGTATTCACTGTGATTGAATGACACAGGAGGGTGTTAGTGCTGCTTGCTCGGTATAGTACAAATGTGTTGTTTCTTATTTGTGGACACCGCCTACTTATTTCCTCTGCTGATTTGTCAGTCGGACTGTACAGTATGTATCCAGAGTTGCATAGAAAGCAATGCAATTCTATGTGACTCAGTATGTATCTTAGTGGATCAAAGACAGTATGGGAGAGAATGGCCTTGCTATTATTTTTAAGCATAGTTAAATGTCAAATGATTTTGGTGTTGCTTATTTGGCTTCAGTGTTCTGCCTGATCATGACAATTTGAATAAAGCTTTTTAATCTGTCTTTCTGTTGTGTCTGTGATGAAAGATGAAACTGAAGTTATCAAAAGTGAATTATTGAATCTGATCTGCACACATGCTCTGTTTCTCTCTCTCTCTCTCTCTCTCTCTCTCTGTCACATACACACATTTTGACCCAGTTTCTCTCTATGGTGCTCTGTACTAATTCTTGGAAATTGAAAACTAAATAAAGGAGATGCGCCTGCAGTTCAAATCATAGAAGTAGGGTAGACACAAAGCTTTGTCAGGATTATTCTCTTGCTTAAAAGCCTACAGCTAAACTGCACAGTCTGCTCTCCATTATGCCAGTGAGCTTCCATCCTGCAGTCCTACAGGACATTGACGGATGATACCTAAGAAGCAATTCCCATCACAGTCAACCTACCAACCTGTCACACTAAGAGAGGAGAATTTGCTACTCTGCTGTCCCCCTTTCATTTTGTTTAAGATGGTTTTACTATTAATAATTGTTGGTAGAAATGTAAATGTATTGGTGTAAGGGCACACAATTTGTGAGTGAGAGTTACTTTATTCTTGCTGTTGTGTTATAGTATTGTGTGTTGTTATGAAGACATGAACAGATTAACTGATGAAACAATTATCCATCATATTAATTTACATCGTACATAAAATATAATTCAAGGTGCTTTGCAGAGTGATCAAACAGAAATTGACTAAAATGGACCATAATAGCCAGTGTGTAAAGATTATTATTATTATTATTATTATTGAGAGAAGGACAGAGAGATAACAAAACAAAAGAAACAAAATACAATAATTACAACAAAATGGTAAAGAAGTTAGTTCTGCTATAAGTAGAAGCTATGCTAAAAGGGTATGTCTTCAGCTTTTTCACCATAATGACTTAATGATTAAAAGGAACATCTCCAAAAGTTAGCACCTTTGCACCAAGGTGAAAAGGACCTGGTAACTAAAAGGAGATTTCTATCTGGTAAGATTATTACCTTAGGTAAGTGGGTTTGGAACATACCTTACCTTAAAAGCAGCTCAGATGCATGTCTAAATATGTGTCTGTACAAGATCATGAATTGCTTTAGAACTCAAGAATTTTAAAACTAAAATAATTTTAAAATGATCTAATGGGGAGATTGTTAAATGAGTATTATGTGAGCTCATTCCTGGTCTTGGTCAGTAATGGAGCTGCAGCATTCTGCACTGGATAACACAGAAATCAGAGCATCAGAGTTGTGCTGTCTTCTAGTAATAAAAGCATACCTTAGTTAAACTGTTAAAACAGAGATAAAGAACTGTTGAGAAATAAAAAGAAACACTGTACAGTATCAGTCAAGAATGTCACCCCCCCTTTTTTTTGTCTTAGTTTTGTCACCTGTATACCTTGTTTTGTCCTGTACAATATGTCCTGTGGTTTCGGTGTCTTTTTGTTAAACTATAATCCCTTATTAAACATATAAAAAAGAATGTCAGCTTATTCATTCACTTTCTTTACCCACTCTCTTTATTCCTATTCAGGGCCAGGGGGCCTGGAGCCTCTCCCAACATACCAGAAATTGAAAATAATTACGTCACGTAAAAGGTATGGATAGATTACGGTTAAGGAGTTAACATTCACCAGGACTTGGCAACATCAGTGTCAAATTGTTTCTGTGCTTGAGGAGTACCCAAATATTGAATGCCTTAGGGATGATGGCTTATGCTCACCTCTGGTTACTTGTGCTTTAAAAGAACTAGAAGTAGGTCAGTGGAAATAGGTAGTACACCTGTGACGTTCCAGTGTGCAGAAAATATCACCGGGGTAATACCTGTCCATGGTGCTGAAAGTGTTGCTGCATCCAGGTTGTGCAAAACTGGGACACTGAGGTGCCACAGTACAACTTTAGATTTATCACCACACCATGTATTTGAAGGTGGACATTAAAAACTGTCTGTTAACACACCAACTGACTCTGTGGGGTGCTCTGCCAAAATGCATTTTTGTTTTGCCTTTACAAGAGGATCTGGGGACGGTCTCTCAAATATCTCAAGAATCCTAGTAATGACATTAGAAATGTGGTCTCTCTTTTCACTCTCTTCCATTTCAATGCAATTCAATTCAACAATTCATCTAATGTTGGTTTAGTCCTGGTTAGTACCCTCCTGCATAGGGTCTGTTATTTGGCAGCTAATTTCCTGCTGAAGGCTGCAGATGGCAGTCAATCCAAGTTGCGCTATATGCAGCAGTCTTCAAGCACAATGCTGTTCTCTAGTTCTGTCTGTCTGTGTGTCTATCACATAGGCGTAGGTTTAGGTAGGGATGGTAGGGACACGACCTGTTAGCACAGTAAACACCCTCACTCTACTCAGTAGAGCTGTTAAAGGGACGCGTTGTGTGGACATGGCGGCTGCTGCTGACAATAAAAGAAGGATTGAGAGGAATTTGGTCATGAGCAAGTCTCAGACAATTGTTGATTTTTGTGAGTTTTAGTTAAAGAGTATCTTGTAAATCACACTGTATAATTATTATAACAATGTGTTATGTGTCATACTGTATTCATTCAGTAATTTAGCTACAAATATGCCTGAGAGAGTTTGCATCAGCGTTTTTCCCCTCAGAAACTAACCTTGCTACCTCTATGACCCATCCAACCATTTAATAATACCTCCCAGCCTAAAGTGAAAGCGATAGCATCTTAAGATTTGAGAAATATAACCTCTGTGTTGCCGCCGAATCCAATGTGTCCCTACCAACTTTCAAACCAAACCTACGCCCTTGCTGTGCCATACAATGGGCCTCAAGTCTGGAGGATGTGAGGGTGTCATCCTGTATGAGCAGCACTCTTAGTAATGGCCAGAGTCAGTGCAAACCATGGCTACGGTTACACGTGTCATTTCGATGTGATTTTTGAGAAGGGATTCTAAAGATTGAATATCATGAGATCACGTCACTGGATGTCCACACGTTGCCTTCCAGACAAGTTTCTCAATGCAGCTGTCTCCAAGCATACATTTCTTGTTTTCTCAGCTAGCTAGATTTAGCTGCTCTCATTTCTACTTTTTTTTCCTCAAACTTGGGTTTTGGTATAAATATAGTACAAGTCAATCTCAAAAACTTTGCATTTCTTCAGATGTTATGTATCTCATGTGGCTGAATTTACATAAATCTATCTGAATTATGTTTTCATACTGTCCCTCTCCATCGCTTATTCTATTTCTTTACATGTGTACATGTGTGAGCCAAGCCACAAGCCAGTTCCCTGCAGGTCACTTTCCACATTTATCTATAACATATATACAGAAAAACTAAAACCACTAGACAATCAGCTAATTAATTTTACTTTATGTTATTTAAAGTCATTTCAGTTACATGTTCTTAGTACAGAAATGCATATTTTATGATTTTAGAACAAAAATAACTCATTAAACAGTCACAGTAGCTTGCTTTTTGCCAATGAATCAGTGAATCCTCAATCCAACCTATCATGGGTGGCCAAAAATGGTGTTGCTATTGGAATTGCAACATTATCAGTCAAAGTGTGAATGTTTGAGACAGGCTGTGGATGCTTGACCCATTTGTATCAGTGAGTCAGAAGAGTAGAGAAGATACACTGGCTGGAGCTGATGCACAATGAGGTCATCAGTCTCATCACCTAGAGCCTCTGTTTCCACCATAGTTGGAAGGGTCAGGTTGCGAGGTCATCGGCAAGTGCCCAGAAATGTATTACTTGAAGTTCAGCGGCAACATTGTCTGTGTCATTTGTATTTATTTGTACTTGTCTGGGCACTGAGATCTATGTGAAAGGATAAAGCAGTTTAATGCATCACCGCAGAAACTGGCATATCGGGAATACATATTACTGAGGCTGCAAAGTCTGGTATTATATATGCTAGAACTCTACAGACAACATCTTTCTTGTGGTTTCCATATTAGATTAATGGGTCTTTTTTGATATTGCTGTAGCTTAGAGAGAATCTATATTATTGATTCTCTAAAATCCTATATCTATCTGATGTGAGTAGGAAAAACCAGTACATACACAGAAGAACTACTTAGTAAACCTTGAATGCTGATCTGGTGGCCAGACTAATGGAGCTGGAGAGGATGAATACCAGCGGGCAGAAAGCAGTTTTAAGTGCAGTGAGGTTTAGTCTCCATCTTGAGTGATGCCTGTAGCAGGTTATTTCTGTCCATGGCTGCCCTTGCTTTGGGGTCACTGCTGTACTAGTTTGCACTGGGGGCTCTGGTTTGGCTCTTTTAGATGAGTGCATCTAAGCTGGAATCTAGCACACTTGTTTAAGTCAGCAAAATGAGCATGAGATGTTTGAATGATTTATGCATGCTTCTGGGGTCAGGTGTTAAGTCGTTTATTTGAAAGGGCTCCCCTATTTTGAAACAATAAATGAAAACAATACCCCCCAACCTTAGATCTTCAATCAGAACAAGGAAAAATTAAAACTTCATTACATAAAAAAGGAAGAAACCTTGACAAGAGGGACCCTTCCTGGACCCTCAGACATGCAGTGGACAAACAAAGATGAAATGTTGATAACAAAAGCAACATAAACAAAATACACAGAAAAAGCAGAATAAGATTGCTGGGTGAACATCTGGATCTGGCATGAGGACATCAATGGTAACTCCATAGTCATTACCATCATCATGGCCATCATATGAATGCCTCTTTGTAGATAGCCTGATAGTCTGATTTTTCATATTTAAACAATCAACACAAAGGTGGATCATTGATCTTTATTACTGTAAAGGTCATTTTCACATTCATATTTGCAGAGGCTTGAAGCTTTACCAGACAATTGCAGTTTTTAAGGTAATGTAAAATAGAATAGAGGCAATGGACGATGACACTGTCATTGGTGTCATGTGAAAGCCTTGTAACTCCAACTTTTTTTCTTTTTTTTGTTGAATTGGAAGTTTATACATTTTTTAACCTACTGGGTTATGCATTGTTGAAATACATATATGGTCATCCTGGTAGCTCATTTAGCTAAGACCAGTACCATGTACCTGCAATGTCATGGGTTTGAATCTGGCCTGGGTCCTCATCATCCTCTCTCTCTCCCAATCTGCTGTCTAGATATACTGCAAAATGTATTGCAAAAGAACCACTGTAGGATTCAAAATATGATTATTTATTTATGATGCTCTATTGATCTCTGGAGGGGACGTTCTCTTTTGGCTTGCTTCCCTCTATAAGGAGCTCAAAGCTTAGAGTCAGCTACAGAACACACCCCTGGGGCTGGTAAGGTTTCTGTCATTTGCTCAAGGACACTTCAGCAGCATTGGGTGATTGCTGTCACAGGAGCTTGACTCTGCTCAATTTCTCAATTCCTGAGCAGCTGTCTTTGAAGAGACAATGTGTTCTATCGATAAGCGAAGGCATAACTTCACATTGTGCAGAATTCTGCTGCCAGATCATTAACGAAGATTAAACACATATCAGAGGTTCATATTACCCCATATTACTGTATTTTGACTCTCTACAATGGATATGATGTTGTGTTAGAATGAATTACAAGGTTGTTATGATTACTTTTAAGGCTAGTTCTGAAAAACAGCCAAAGATCCTCAGGCAGGGCTTTCCTAGCCAGTCCAAAGTCTAGGGTAAAGACATATACTGTAGGCCAGTGCCAACCATGCCCCAAGGCTTTGGAAAGCCTTGCCCAAGAAGCTTGAGGAGCTGGAAGAATCAGTATCATTTTTAAATCACTACTCAAAACTGCACATTTTTTTTATCAACATGTTTATATGATTTGTTTGTACCTATTTTCCTCGATTTCTTGCCTGTTGCCTGTTTTATATGTATGTAACCTTGTTCTAATTATAGGTTGTTTACATTATAGGATTTTATCAGGTTTTATAGAGTTTTATTTGGCTCCTATTTATTATTGTTTTGTTTGCAAAGCACTTTATTATTATTATTGCTTCAGCCGCCTCTGCATAGATTATTCAAAGGAGCTGTTATGGCGTTCCTCCATTGGACTCATTCACCCAGTGATCTATCCTGCTCAAGGCTATCAGGACAGCCTAGCCAGCTGTTGTGACCGACTTAGCTTGTCTGTTCTGGACAGCCTCCCCAGACCTCAGCTCCAGCCTAAAGAGCCTTTCCATCACACTCTGTTATCACTGCATTGGTTTTTTATTTTTAGTGATTTTGCAGCTTACACCAGGGCTTAGATTACAGCTAATGTTCCCTGTTACTTGACTCACAGCTATGCCGTCCATATTAAATGCTACCGTTCCAATTTTCTCCCCATGAGTCACCTAGGCTGCTAATTCATTCACTATGTGGTCACAGCTCAACCCCAAATTATACACAGAAGAGCTGTGGTTATAGATCTATCATTCTCCGTTTAGGATCATTATTTATATCTCACTTGCTCCGTTGATAGGTTTGTTAATATAATGTCTGTTCTAGGAATAAACTTAATACATGAAGTGAGATTTCCTATAACCCTCTGTGGCGACCCAGGGGGGCAAGATTCACAAAAAAATGAAGAGAATATGGTGGCGATTCATAAAGAAAACAATGTGTCTTTAATAAAGCTTTAAGGAAGAAGCAGGCGGAGCAAAGGAGCACGCTGATGAAGAAACATCCCGTCTGTGGCTTTGGCCCTTGTTTCTCTTCTCAGAGTGGGTGGGGCCTGTCCCTGTCCCTGGCTGAGACTGATGGATGTTCAGCTGAGTCTGACAAGTTAAGTCTGAGATGTCCTCACAGGGCCACCGTACTGGCTTGTCTCCAATGACAGAGGTTGTTGGTTTGGTTTCCCTGGAGGAGAGAGAGAGAGACTACTCCAGGGAGGAAGGTAGAAACATCATTGTGACTGATTTGCTATTTTCTGCAAGTTCAACCTCACAAACCAAAAATACTGAGCTCAAAAAGCTGTTGGAGAAAGATACTAAGTTACACTTAGATGCAATAACATTGTTGTTTAACATTGTGAAACATTGACTATTGGCAGGCACAGTGCATTCCTGGGAGTCTCAGTATTATGAAATTTCCGGCTAATGGTTATAAGAATCCAGAATTCAAAAACAACTGGAACTTGCATGTGTACCACACATGCTCATCTGCTGATGAGAGCAGGGTGAAGGATGACAGTATGACTGCTTTCCTTTGCTCACCATGATGATTGAGGAGTATGTACTTCCGTCTGCAGCTGCCCCCAGTTGATGATGTTTTTCCCTCAGACTTCCATATCAACATGAAACATCTTAGCTACTGTTCCTTGTGCCAACATCATGCCAGCTCTCTCATAATACCTGATATCTCTTTAAGGCATTGTAACCAATGTAACTGGCAACTTGGTCTACCCAGCACTTTTAAACACAACCTTAAGCATTATGGTATGTTCATTTTGTTTCTCTGTGGAAGCACTTACTTTCAATATACTTTGAATTTCTCTTTACTGTGTTTATTTTATTTATATGGCAGTTAACTGTAGGACTGGAGGGTTAACTGGTGATGATAACCCTGATAGATGATGATAGAACAATTACATTTTCATAATTGAAGAATTGAAGAAGTGAAAAAAGGAGGCTAAATGCAGAATAAAAGAATAAAAATGTGAGTAGAAAAGATATTGTATTGTATTGGCTCTGCTTAATAAAGACAGGCAGGCTATTCCTCTACCATTTGTGATGATGTTAATTACTGGTAGCCTCCATATTTAAGATTATTTTATATTACACCTAATATGAATTCAGGATACTATAAGATGAGCCTAAGCCTTGTCTACATATAATTGACATGTATGAAATGCTGTAGTATCTCTGTTCATAGAGTCACAGACCAGATTTCATGGTGTACAGAAAGGGAATGAGACATCTGCATTATTGGGTCCACCACGGGCATCTCAGATACAATTATGTGACCTGACAGTGTGAGGTCTAGCAGTGACAGTGATCCCTGTGTAGGGAAGGTTGTGATTGTCAGTGCAAAGCTTTCATTCTGCTGCGCCTTGTCCAAATGGTTGCCAGGCGCGAGGCTGCGCCGCAGAACCGCTTTTGGCGAATTAACCATCCTTGCGACTCCAGTTCAGACAAAGGACGACAAACATAACCCAGTCCCCAAGCATGTGTCTTTGTTTGAAATATTTGGGACAATATTTGGCTCATGCTTTTCATTTTTGGGTGGTGGAAATTGTGTGGATTGTACCGGGAGCAATTGCTGTTATGAGAGCAACAATTAATCCAAACAAATTAATTTGCGGATATATTTTAGCCACATCTTCAGGTTGCTTAGTCTCCATTTAAACAGTTCGGCAGTCAATCTTGGAATCACATTCTTGTATGTGCTACACAGCTCTTTCAATGATAAATGAATCACTGTTAATAAAACCCCACATATGACTGCATTGGTTGATCGCCATTCTTTATTCCTGAGGTGCTGAAATGATGCTGGTCGTCTATTAGCTCCCAGACCCTTCTCCGACATCGCAATGGAAGGATAGGGAGAGAGAAATGGGTGGGGAGGGAGGAGGGGGAGCTGCGCCACTGTGGAGAGGAGAGCAGCGATCTAAGTGCGCGCTAGGGTGGGATTCGCTGCTTCACTAGTGTGAAGATAGCGAGAGTGAAAATGTGACTTCCGGTTACTACTTTCAAAATAAAACCCCCATTGAGTGATGTAGGTATATTGCTATATAGTTTTTGAGTAATACAAAACACCAAATTGAAAATAAAGAATTCAGTGAAAATGGGTCTGTAGCAAACATTTTTTGTCCTTTTTACAGCATATATACATATCATATAGATCTAGATACTCATAAAGACCCATGCACAAAACTTGAGAACAGACCGGGATCTTGAAAATGTCCAATTTAACACATAGCACAATTGTGGCACAGGGGCCCCCTTATCTCAAGTGATTTACAGTATCACCTCTCCTGTCTGAAGGACCCCCTCCAGCCCCATGAAAGTGGCCCCTCTTATCTCCCCACAACCCGCGCCCAGCACTTCAATAGTAGACAAAACAAAGATTTTTTACGGTTTTATTTTGAAAGCAAGTCTCTTCTTTTCCGGTATTGTGGTGGCTATTTCTGATTAGTTTGACGCAGCTGGCAGCTCCAGCGGCAGGGAAACACACCCGTCAGCAGCGCGCAGTGGAGACAAAAAGCGCAACACGGACAAAGGAAATATGGGTGCGCTGGAGAGGATTCACCTCAGACGGGTAACGCAATGGATGAGCCGCTCCACTTCCAGCTACCGGGAAACCAATTAGCCCACTTTAATGAGGTGGGGGGATGCAAGATACTGCATGCTAAAAAGGCGGAAAACTGCGTTTAATCCGTCTGAGGATCCTATGAGCTTGCAATGGCTTTGGCGGGGATACGCAACTGGATAGGGAATAATGTGCCTTTTTATTTTGTGGTATTTTTATTATTTTGTGGCCTTTCGTTTGGACAGTTGCGATACTCTATTACGGAAGAATTAGAAAATGGAGCACTGGTCGGAGATCTGGTGCAGGAACTGGGACTGGATATTCGAAAGCTAGCCTCCCGAAAAATTAAGGTAACCTCTAACAGCGGGAAACGCTATGTGATTGTCAACCCCAAAAATGGGAAATTGTTTGTCAATGAAAGAATCGACAGGGAGACACTATGTGATTTAACCAGCACCTGCCTTATAAATTTGGAGGTGCTTGTCGAAAACCCCACTGAGGTGCACCATGTCGAGGTGGAGATCGTGGATGCCAATGACAATGAGCCGCAGTTCCCCAGAGATGAGTATCAACTGGAAATCACAGAATCGGCTTTACCGGGGTCTCGTTACCCAATTGAAAACGCTCAGGATCCAGACATGGGGTCCAATTCAGTTCGCATGTATCAGCTTAGCACAAACGATCATTTCGCGCTGGTTTCTAATAAACCCTCCATAAATGCAAAGCACATCGAGCTTGTGCTCAAAAAGCCACTCGATCGAGAGCAGACGCCTTACCACCAACTAATTCTAAGTGCTGTGGATGGCGGGACACCAGAGAGAACAGGCACGGCTAAAATCAACGTGCGTGTCCTGGACTCAAATGACAACGTCCCCTTGTTTGACAGCTCAGTGTACAAAGTGAAACTGTTGGAAAACTCTCCCAAAGATACCCTGGTAATCAAGTTGAACGCAACTGACCTGGATGAGGGCACAAATGGAGAGGTGTATTACTCTTTCAGCAGCTACACTCCGGAGAGAGTGAGGCAGATGTTCACCATGGACACCAACACAGGAGAAATAAGAGTAAGGAGCAATGTTGACTATGAAGAGACCAACTCCTATGAAATGTACATCCAGGCGATGGACAAGGGCCCTGGAGCTGTGGCAGCACATTGTAAGGTTGTGGTAGAGGTAGTGGATGTGAATGACAATGTCCCTGAGATAGTGTTGTCATCTCTGTCAAGCCCAGTGAGGGAGGATGCCCGTGCTGACACAGTGGTGGCCCTCATTAGTGTGACTGATCGGGACTCTGGCTCCAACAAGCAGGTGAGCTTGGAGATCCCCGCAGGCCTTCCTTTTAAGATCAAGTCATTCAGAAATTACTACACTCTGGTTACCTCAGCCTTCCTGGACCGTGAGACCACCGCTGCCTACAATGTCACTCTCAGTGCCACTGATGGAGGAAACCCACCCCTCTCCTCTCAGAAGACCATACAAGTGGACGTGGCCGATGTCAATGACAATCCACCGCGTTTTGAACAGACTTCCTACACTGTCTACGTGGCTGAGAACAATGCCCCCGGGGCATCTTTGTGTACTGTGAAAGCTCAAGATGCAGACATCAAGGAGAACGCACGTATCACCTACACAGTGCTCAATGACAACAACCATGGCATCCCTGTCACCTCCTATGTGTCTGTGAAGGCCGATACAGGGGAGGCTTATGCCCTGCGAGCCTTTGACTATGAGTCACTGAGAGAGTTTCACTTCCAGGTCAAAGCCCAAGATGGGGGCATTCCTCCACTCAGCCGTGTTGCCACTGTCTACATCTACATAATGGATCAGAATGACCATGTGCCACAGATAGTTAACCCTCCAGGCAACGGGACGCGCTCCATAGAGACGGTACTAAAGAACGCAGAGCCGGGTGCCTTGGTGACCAAAGTGGTGGCATATGATGCAGACGCTGGTCCGAATGCCTGGCTGGTCTATGTGCTGGAGCAGGACCTGGACCTGTTCAAGGTGCATGAACACACAGGGGAGATCAGGACCACAAGGAGGGTCCTGGAGGACAACTCCACCTCCTTTGCGCTGACTGTACTGGTGAAGGACCACGGCCAGCCTGCTCTTTCCTCCACTGCTACCATCAATGTGGCTGTCATGGAGGTGCCACCCAAGTTGACACCTGACCCCAAGAGGATCATCCGACCTCACAGCACATTGCTTTTCTCCAACGTAACTCTCTACCTGATTGTGGCTTTGAGTGCTACCACCTTTGTTTTCCTGGTCACTGTGGTGGTGTTGGCCATCGTGCGGTGTCATGCCTACTGCACCCAGCCTGGGTCCTGCTCCCCATGCTGTGTGTCGCAGAAGGCCCCACCAGATGGTGGGAACAGTAGCGTAAGTGGTGGTGGAGGAGGCAGTAGTGGAGGTGGGGCACAACCCAATAACAATGTGGTCCTACGCAGAGACCTCAAAGTGGAGCCTCACTACATTGAAGTGCGTGGCAATGGCTCCCTAACAAAGACTTACTGCTACAAGACCTGCCTGACAGCCACCTCTGGCAGCGACACGTTCATGTTCTACAACACAGGACGTCCCATCAGCGGCACCTGGGGCAGTGGTGCTGATCGCTTCTTCACGAGTGGAAGTGGATTTGTACGCAGACTGAGTATGCCTGATGCCTCGCTGCAACTCTGCCCTGAGGTGTGTCATTCATTTTTTATGTCTATCTTTGTCCGCATAACTGGAAGGTCATGAATCATCATTTTTACATGGGCCAATATTATTGGCTTTTAAAATAATTAAATTTAGTTGGAACAATATTAGGTATTGTAAAGTACATACCCCAGTGTTGTTTTGTTTGCACGTTGTGAGACTGTGAAAGGTTTCACCCCTTCCTGGGATGACTGTCGAAGTGAATGCTTGTGGGCCTCATTGTCTTTGTTATACTGTGCAGTCCCTCCACCCAGCTCAGCACTCACACCACATTAGTGTCAGTCCCGATGTTTTTCAGGAGTCCTGTCTCATTTCTGATGATTCAGAGATTTGTGTTTCAGTTTGATGTTGTCATCACATATCCACTATTAACAGGTCATGTTGTCTCCACCACTTGCTCGCGCTCAGCAAGTTGGTTTGACCTCTCTTACTGTGTCAGGTCGTCTGAGTGCCACTGTGAGTGTGTGTGACTCTGCACAGCTTCACTAGAACAACTGGGGGTGAACTGCCTTGATCAAGGGCACCTGAAGAGTAGTTGTTCATGAGGATTTGAACTTGTGACCTTCTGTTCACCCATAACCTTTAGGTTTCTGCCACTACCTTATAGTCTGTCATTTTGATACTGGGGCAAGATTTAACTCTCACAACACTTCCAGCAGGCATGTCTGTCTCCTTACCATTCAAAGGACAGATTCAAGCCTTCTCTAACTGGCATGATCTTGTGCATACTTTGACATCAAGAAGTCTGGGTTGCTTACTTTCTCAGGTTTATATACAACGTTGTCAAATGTTGATGTCTTGTTAGTGTATTTACTACCCAAGTAGTAAAAGAGTTTGCTAAAAGGACACTGACATAATACACATACTACACATAATATGCTTAACCCATTTTCACCCATTTTGTGCCTAAAGTTCTCTGTGTCCAGCACTCTTAGGTGCCTAATGGACCCCTTGTCTGACAGCCTAAAAATAACCATTTGCTGGCACCTATTTCTTCTACTTAACACCTGACTGGTTCACTCTTTTGTTGCTTAGCATTGTCAAAATTGTATTAGACTTAGATTCAGTCAATGAAGAGTCTGGACTTGACTTCAACACGGGTGTTTGGGTTTACATGTTCTGCTTTTATGACTCTGGGGGCGCTGGATAGATTGATGGTTCAAAAATTGAAATAATGTTCTTTGGTTAAATGCCAGACTGTTGGAGGAGAGGTTCTTAAGGTCCCTCTGGGTGGGTCACGTTAACAAACTTATTACATCGTCAATCACTGGTGCATTAGTAATACACTGAGAAAATATTTGACCAAGACAAGTGTGGCAGTGGAAATGAAATTAACCTCCAGCCTCTGTTTCCCAGCCCTGCAAATTAGATTTACTCAAAGAGGCTGGGTCTCCCAGCAGAAAATACTCCCCTCTGAGTTGAACTGAAGAACATAATGTGCCATCTTTATCTGGGACACTTGCTACTGCCTGTGCAGGTTTGTGTCTGAAACACAGCTTTTCTTATTCAGTTCATGAATTCCAGGACTCCAACTGCCTTGATGGATGGTGATATATTTTGGCATTAGTTATAATTGCAAATGTTCAAAAACATGTCATGGATTTCCTGTGTAGAGTTTACATTACTTACAGCATTTACTCTCAGTGAAAATGAGTAAAGCAGAATTAATGCTCATGAGAGATTAATTAATTAAAAAATGATTCCTAATTGTTTTCCTGTGAGATTCAATTAGACCCTGGAGTAGTAAACATCAGCACAGTTTGGCTACCACTAATGCTAAATGAATGTCAGTCATGGAAGCCATCACATGTTGAATAGTTTTTAGTCCAACAGGCTTGTATCAACACTATTTAAGCGACATGAGGAGGTTTTAAATACGTTCCAGATCCCCTGGGACTCCTAGTCATTTAGAATTACCAGCAGCTAAATTCTCAAAATTAATTTCAAGTAAAATGAAAGTGAACCTCCAAAGCAAAAAGGAGGGAAGAAAATGAAATCTGCTGTTAGAAAGCAGCTCACAAGGACTATGCAACTCAGTTCCAGTGGTAATTTGTAACATGCTAATTGATGGTCATGCATTAAGTGAAAATGCTACACATTTATAATGCTACATCTGGGTGCATGTCCACATAGTGTCCAATTTCTGAACATTAATAGGCCTCATTTGTGCATGATTGCCCTTAGGGAGCATATCATTCACACTGGGCTAATATAGTCCAGAGGTAAAGGATGTGGTTGCCCTGGTGATGAGGGATCTTGCTTATTTGGTACTGATGAGGCTGTAATTTACCAGAGGGCTGCTGGGAACTCCAAGCACTCAACCCAGCTTCATCAGGAGCCGGCAGATTTACTCCTGTTGCTCGCAGCCACATACATAAGGGCTTATACAAACACTCCAACACTCAAGCAAAGGGCATAACTCTCACAGCTCTCACATTTACAGAGCAATGGAAATGAGAGACAGTGTCTGAGGATTCATCATCTTCATCTTTCGAAGTCCTTGTCTGCGTGTCTGACTGTCAGTGGGTATCAGTATGTATGTGTGTGTGTGGCTGCATGCATGTGTGCGTTTGCAACGGCGCACACAACTGCAGTGTTCCTATCACATCCAGAGCTGGGATGTGTATCATGATTAATTGATGAGACCATAGCCAAGCCTGCCTCTGCTCTGTATCAGATCAAACTAATCTCTCTCTCTCTCTCTCTCTCTCTCTCTCTCTCTCTTTCTCTCTCTCTGTCTCTCTCTCTCTCTCTCTCTCTCTCTTTCCCCTCCTCTCGCTCAGCCAAAAGCCCCGAATGCTGACTGGCGATATTCCGCATCTTTGAGGGCAGGGATGCAGAGGTAAGCACTTTCCTGCTTAACTCTTTTTTGACTTTTGATCACTTCAAAAAAAAAAAAGCTACACCTATCCACCCTATCCACATCTAACCTACCCGACCACTATGAGCAACCTTTAGAAAAGTACTCATCTTGATTACATATTGCAATGTATTATCTCCATTAGTGAATTATGTATTATATATAATAACTTCAAGCCTTTACTCCTGATACATTGCAGTATAGCAAACTGACATCTCTCCAAAAACACACATGCCTTCAGACAGTATAACCTAATACTGCAGATCAGCCACTATCAGCAGTGACCACTAGTGGCTCCTCATCATCTATTTGAACCTCAACCCCATCCTCTTCCTTTGGGGAAAACTGGGCAATGCTCCCCTCGGTGGATGGACAGCACTGCTACTCTGCAGTGTAATACTATATAGGTCATTCTGAGAGCCGCCTCCCCCAGTTACAGTCTATAAGCAGGAAGCATGAAGGACAAATGAGCTAACTATGACCTTTCTCAGCTCATCAGATGCACACACGCATCTATGATCGCATTGGGTGCATTTTCATGCACAAAATTTACCAGCTAGTAATTCATATCATTCTTCAGGATAATCTGTTTATAAGGTTTTTCATACAACAATCACAGATATCTCAGTATACATGAATTAATACAATATAACATATTACATTGAAACAAACTCAGTAAACAGGATCAGGTTAACACATACTGAAGTACCCTGGCCTATACACATGTTAATACATATTATATTATATTATATTATATTATATTATATTATATTATATTATATTATATTATATTATATTATATTATATTATTATTTATTATATTTGGAGTACGATCGTATCTTGGCTATTATAAACACAATATGGTGTTTTCATTAGCTAACTATTTAAACAGATTGGTTGAGTATCTTCAATAATGTCTGAGCAATAATGTACTGTCCATGTAAACACACTCTGTACCTACATTTACATCCACACCAGTAGCTCTTCTGATGAGGAGAATATTGCAACTAAGATTGCCAGACTA
>CABFOQ010053438.1:0-16517 GCA_900660455.1 Gephyroberyx darwinii
TCGTTTGACTAGTGTGATCGCTCCGAACCGTGCCCGGGCCCGCTTGAAGAGGTGTGCTCCGGCACGGTTCACTTGGATTTGGGCTAGTGTGATCGCTAATCGTGCCGGAGCACGGATCCCGAACATGTCAATGATGTGACTGTCCCATAAAATCGATGATTTATTGATGAACGTGAATTGTAGTCGGGAGTAAAGCCGCAAATTCCTCCGTCAACGTCAGCTGCCTCCGTAAAAATCTTCTTATTTGTGCAGCACGATTAACTGAAAATCGCTGCGTTGCATAATTGATAAATCTATATGCATGTGAGAGAGCCGTGAGTCACCGCACCCAAAGAGACTCCAAATAAGCCACAAAGTAAAATTATGAACTCCACTGTGCTGTGCAAAAGCGCTTTCCTTCAACACAAGAAGTTGGATCGTGATGACGTAAGCGCGCCTGGGCACGGAACGTTTAAGTGTAGTGTGAGCGCAGGCCAGCGGGGGAGTGGGGAGGGGGGGCAATCATGCTCCAGCACGGTTCAAGCCAACCGGGCCTAGTGTGAGTGCGCCCTTAGTCCAGCAACCCTCAGCCCTTCTACCAGCTGCTTCCAAACAGACCCTCACCCCGAAATTCCCCTTGTTCATCTTTTCTCTTCGATTCACTTTTCTATATGAATTGGTTTTTGAGTAGGTTTGTAGAGGGTAGCAGTGTGTTACGAGAGCTTGGTTTTGTTGTGTGACAGTGCTGGATATATGAGGGTGGTGTGGGGAGAGTGCAGCCCAGCCCCAACCGCCAAGCATACCATGGGCATTCTGCGGTGCGGCCTAAGTGTAAGGTAACAGCTCAGTTTAGCTGAGGTTATGCTCAAATGTGGCTTACTCCTCAGGGAAACGAGCAGCTTTTTTAAAATGTTATTACAACCTTACTACACAACAAATCACAGCACTGTCAGTTTTTATCTCAAGCCATTCACTTGAGAAAAATGTATGTTTAGACCTGGACTCCAACCAAAGGCAACAGACTGTTACTACATGGCATGATGGATTTGAGGTAGTGTTGTAATGTTAGTGTCTGCGTATGGCTGCCTAGGTCAAGCTTAGCAGTTAGCAGACAGTTTTTTGTTTTTTGTCACTCACTCACACACACAAAACTGTTTCGGTCTCTAATATCTGAGCATGGCAGGCTCAGATCTGCTGATTAAATCAGAAGAGAAGTTCATCTGCTGATCACGAGTGCTGCCTGGACTCCATGCTGGCCCTTTCTGATCCATTCTGAGGCAGCTCTGTTCACCTTGTTTATCCATGTATTACTGCAGCACTCTCTCTTCCTCCCTCCCCTCTCTTCATCTTGTGGCCAAAGGACTGCTCAGATCTTAGATTGTGTCCTCAGTGCCTGCAAATTTGCATTTGCCTCCTGTGATTAGTTCGTTTTCAGAGTTGTTTTTGTTCTGGTATATTGACAGTGCTTTCCACAATCACATTGAGTAGCCAGCCAAAGAGAAAATGTTGCCAGCTAGGGTCAAGGGTCATGCACCCTCCTCTGGACACCTTGAATCCCTAGATGTGTGAAAATACACATCTAAATTCTTAAACATTTTACTTCAAAACCTGTATGGTTTACTTTCTAGTTTTAATTATGACTTGTCGTCTTGAGCGTTGAGTATTTGTATGTAAGATGTGATTCCAATAGGTATTGGATAGGTGAATACAAAAGGCAGTAAACTACTGTAGGTGTACAGTAGGTGCAGATGGCATTGATCTGATGTTCACCATACATCCCATTGTTGGTCATGTTTGCATGTCACTGAGGTGACGTGTCACTTTATTGTCTAGCACACACCATTATAAACACGTGAACAGGGCAGAGCAGAGAATCAAATGTTTCACTTTTGATTTAAGGCTGCACTAGGCAAGAGTTTGATGAAAAAAATACACCTGTCTTGTCAGCCTAATTCACAAAGTAGGGCTGCAACAGAGGACTGACTGCGGTATGGCCACTGGCAGGAAATCCTCTGTGACGAACTGACGAATTGAAAACTTCAGAGCGAAATACAAACTGTCTCTTAAACAGCAGGGAGGGACTCACCAACATTAAATTGTTTGCCTCTCTTGTCCCTTTGGTATCCTTTGAAGCGATCACAGACCGGCCGGGTCAATAAGCATCAGTGTGCTGCGTGCAGTTTACTGACGTCACATAAAAAAAAGAAACTGTGTGTAAAAGTGCGTAGGTAGATCTGTCTGATGTGCAACTACATCAATACAGGGATCAGATTTGGGGGAATTGCCTGTATTAACTTCCTTATTATAGACTAGTTCAGTGATTTAATTAATAGATACATTTAAAAAATGTAAGTTATTAATTACATTCATATTTAAATGATGGTTCTTTTGAGAAATTGTGTGTGTGTGCGCGCGCATATTGTGCATATATGTATATAAATATATGCATAATTTCTCAAGAAGAACAAGTTTTGAGAAACTGGGATTTTTTTTCATTATGGTACTGGTAGCTTGATGAGCGTGTGAGCTAATTGCTGCTGGTAAACTAAAGTTAACCCTTGGCTAATAGCTAATGCTAGCTATTAAGATAAGATAAGATCCATTTATTACATTTGGGTGCACGCAGGCACGCATGCACTAACACACAACACAACACATGCAGGGGGAACACACATGCAGGTAGGGTGTCCGAATGAATTCTTGTTCTGCATTTAACCCATCCCAGCCGACCGTCCTCCAGGGGCAGCCAGGAGCAGTGGGCAGCCCTCTTTCGTAGGCGCCCGGGGACCAACTCTTTTCTTGTGTCCTCGTCGTGGTCAGGACAGGATGCTGCATGTTTTTAGATGGGGTTCTTATTGTAGGAGGAGACCCATGTCTTGTCTGTCCCAATGCTAGCTATTACCGTCCACTGGATAAACTCCACCACTGTTTGATGGGTCGGAGGAGGATTGCAACGGCACATGACCTGGTTGTCCTCCATCTGGTTGGCCAGACCAGGCTAAAGTTGCAGATAGAGTGTGGGGTGTTTTATTATGTGGCCCAAGCAGAAAGTGTAAATAGTTTAGCAGTAGACAAATTAATTGTGAGATGGAAAATTAATAGGAAAAAACATGGATGGAATAACAAAAAGTGTTAATGTTAATTAAAACTATTATAATAAAATATTATAAATATTTGCATTTTCCTCACATATTTGCTTCTACATTCCTGGTTGTTTCAGGTGGAGCAATCCAAGGTTCTGGTAAAGGAAGGGGGAGTCCAGCTTCTGCTTACTATCGTGGACACCCCAGGGTTTGGTGATGCTGTTGACAACAGTAACTGGTGAGCTGAACCGACTGACGCTGGTTAATATGAATTACTGCACTGTGTATTTTAGTTTTGTGTGGAAACACAGTTCCTGACATGGAGGAATGTTTCATCCCTAGCTGGCAGCCCGTCATCGATCACATCGACAGTAAATTTGAGGATTACCTCAATGCAGAGTCCCGGGTCAACAGACGTCAGATGCCCGACAGCAGAGTGCACTGCTGCCTCTACTTCATCGCTCCTTCTGGACATGGGTAGGTGTTACAGGGTTCCCACTAGTCATAGAATTTCTGAAATATTATGGAATTCTGAGAGGTTGTGTTCCAGACAGGGAAAGTCAGGGAAGTCTCTGGGAAGTCAGGCAGTATCAGGGAGTTTTACAAATGGGTCACTTTACACTACTATACGAGAATGTATTTTGGGACTTGTTTCACCCATTTATTGCATTACATTACTGTCAGCCCAACTGTGGTAGAAACCAGACTTTTCACCCCTTTAGAAAAACAACATCAACAAACCAGGAAAGGAATACACTACTTGTCATTTCTTAAACTAAATGAATAAAACTGAACAACTACCAGCCTTTTTAGAGATCAGTTTCCTGTATGGTTGAATTAGTTTTTAAAGCTATTCCCCGCCCCTCTTTGTGGAGGTGGAATCAGTCACATGGGAATGAAATAGGCAATAGAGCTGCAGGACATTTCGGCTCATGTGTTTCCATGTCGTTGGCTTGCTCCGTCACTCCCTGGCCTGGAGCCAAAGCGTACAGCTCTGTCCGTGGCCTCCTACCATGCCACCAGGCAGCAATAACATTGGTGTAATCTGTCTTGAGCTCGCTGACCTGGAGACCCATCTGTGTCTTGGCTCTGGCCTCTGCTCTGCACACACACACACACACACACAAACTGCCTCGGCTTTTTTCACACAGTGGGCGGCTCTATGCTGCCTACAACAAAAGGTTGCCCAGAGCTGTTGATCCTTTTGGCCCAGAGTGACACAGAGTGAGGGTTTCTGACTGTGGTCTTGTTCGCTCTCATGGTAGAAGAAAGGCACCGTATGGCTCCATTCATTATGCATGTGTTATGGTTAGACCAATATAATGGGCAGATATTAGCATTTTATTAAAAAGCTGATCCAATCAGTATCGTCCACCTCTGATTACATTTGATTGAATTACATATGTTTGATTACATATTTATTGTAGAATTGATCAATGCTACACTGAATGTCTATGGGAAACCCTTAACCTGAACTGATGACTTTTTTAGCGATTCAAGTATGCATGAATATAGTTTTATTATTACAAACATATTATTACTAACATTAATGTTATTAGAATTATTCCTAGGTTTCATTTTAGCTTGTGACATCATTACAATTCTGGGGGAAACTTATAGTTGAGGGGTTTTTTTGCATTTTGGGGGGGCATGAAAATGTTTAAAGTTTAAAAATATTGAATACATTGAGATTTACTCAGATTTACAGTGTTGTCTGGGTCGTCCAGATATGCAGTTTCAGCACTCCGTCCCGTTGAAGCATCATTTCCTCTCCACAGTTCCTCCCAGTCAGGTCCTGCCAACTAGCTTAAGCTGGGCCCTCAAGCTCCCACTTAAACCGATTTATTGAAACTCACTTTGTCTTTTCTCTGTGTGCCCTTCTCCAGACTGAAGCCCCTCGATATCGAGTTCATGAAACGGTTACATGAAAAAGTGAACATCATCCCCCTCATTGCTAAGGCCGACACAATGACCCCCGAAGAGTGCCAACAGTTTAAGAAACAGGTGTGTGTCAGCTCTGTGTGCCTTCTTTCATATTCTGTTTAGCGAGCGGCGTGTATGATTTGTTCAAATGTTATTAGCCACAATAGCCTCAGTTTAGTTTGGTGTTTGGTGAGAGTGTGCGCATGTGTTTGTGTGTGTGCCGAATAAGCAGGTAGATTTCCTCCCCCCGTGTGTATTGACTGACCTCCCTTGTGACTATTGAAAGCTGGCAAAACCAAATGGCCTCTTCAGTGCATTACCTCTCACGCTTTTCTATTTCACCCCTGCCTCACTCTGTTTCCTTTCCCATCGCTCACTCTGTGTAGATCATGAGAGAAATCCAGGAGCACAAAATCAAAATCTACGAGTTCCCAGAGACAGACGATGAGGAGGAGATTAAGCTGGTCAAGAAAATCAAGGTCGGTGCTTGTCAGGTCTTTGTAGTTCCAGCCTGCACATCAGTATCGACCAGTTTTGACGCTTCACTTAGATCTGGGGCAGCTTATCACAAGGCCCTTTTTTTTGTCTGATGACGCGCTGGATTAGTATTATACTAGGCACTCTTCCATTGTGTATGTGCGTAAATCCTGAAGCAGTGCTTTATCTGGCATAACTGACAATTTGTTCTAATCTAAAGTCATGCACAATCATATCTACACTTAACCCAAACATAAATCACTTTGTAAAACTTATTTTTATGGATTTTATCATATTATTTTTACCCTCGATTCTTATGTTTTTATCTTGTCTTCTTGACTTACTTATTAACTTACTTCTGACTTACTTTTGATTGTTAAAGCACTATTTTGAAAAAGTGCTAGGAGTACTATTTATTATTATTGTTATTATTATTTTTATTATTACTGATACTACTATAACCCTCTCTAGAAATAATGCTCAGTATTTTTTCAGATGCAGTGTCTTTGCATTCATGGTGTATGTATTGTCTTTATGTGCTTGCTAGTCTGCAGCCATGGCCTAGAGTGTATTTTTAGCCATTGTGGGTGAGCTATCCAACACTTGTGTCCCCTCCCACCCCTCTGCAGGATCGTTTACCCTTGGCTGTGGTCGGTAGTAACACCATTATTGAGGTCAATGGAAAGCGAGTGCGAGGACGGCAGTACCCCTGGGGCGTGGCTGAAGGTAAGGGGTCAAAGGTCAACCGATCCCAGCCCGGTCTGAAAATTGATCTCTCTCTCTCTCTCTCTCTCTCTCTCTCTCTCTCTCTCTCTCTGAGTTCATGTCCCTGTTAACATAAGTAAATGTGACTTGACCTAACTTGTTGTGAGAGGCGCTGGATACAGCCGGAGCGAGAGACTCCAAGAGCTGTTCATCCTCTTGTATTTGATATAGAGTTAAAATCTAGTAGTATGGGTTTTTAGCCAAGAGGTTAGCAGGCAGTCTGCTAACGTGATTAAGAAGTAAGGCAAAAAAAGGTATAAACCAGGTATTCCAAGTAAGTGTCTCTGCTAACAAACCTTCTAGATTACTAAAATGCCAAGACGGCCAACAAAACACCTGCAAATATAACAATGAAATCAAATCGACAATAATAGCTCACTGTTACAACTGAACAACTAAGGATACTGCAAACATCACTTAGCAAGGCCTGCTATGTTAACGTTACATCCTCAATAATGGATGAAGCCCAGGAAGAAGTCCAACACACAATATGCAAATCATAAATCAAAATGATAGCCAGTGGAACTTGGAAAAATCAATCTTTCAGTGCAACTCATCACATTAGGGATCATCAGTTCATGTAATCTAGATTGAATTGAAGTGGAAGAGTCGCTGTATTGCATATGAATTGACGACGCTGTGTCTTTGTAGCTTGCTAAAATGCTGCTGTGTTATCTGGTTGTGTCAAAACAATCGGTATGTGTTTTGCCAGCTACACTATTTGTTATCGTCTGACACCATGACTAAAGAATGTCAGACTGCAAATAGAGCATAACTTCATACTGTATAAAGAAAATATCACAAGCGATGAATCCTAATCTGACGCTAATGTGAACATACACGGTGATACATCTGAGCCGTCAGTGGTAAACCAGATATTTGTTTTTTCAGCACAGGATATGACAGTTTTGGTATGAGACAGGAAGCTGCAGTCGTGATGTTGCAAGACATCAACAATTTACACATTGAAGAATACACTGCCCCAATGTAAATGTGCCAGAAGAAGTTACTATAACAAAAGTCAGAAACTTTTGTGAAACTGAGTTTGCCTACACTTTTAAAGATGAAGTGCAGGTGGCACCAGGACTTCAATAGGACCTGATGTACCAGATTCCAGCTTAAACCCATATCTAAAGAAGAGCAATACATTGATCCACAATAAGCCGTGTGATTAGCAGGAGTAGACATGTTTAGAGAGCACTTTGCTTGCAGTCAACACCCAGAGCTGTCATTGTCATGGCCTTCTCTAGTCTTAATGACTAATTCATGTGAGGTTGTCTCTGTCCATTACACCAATAATAAGATTAGAAGCCACAGTGTTTGAACTGTGGGAAAGTGTGAAGCTTCATTTCTTGAAATTATGTTTTACCCTCAGATCTGTATGTCTGTGCTACAGCGCTGAATGTGGCACAACCTAGTGGATGAATTGTAGCATTACTACTATGGAACTGGATTTGCCACCAGTGTTTGCCGCCATGGGGAGTAGGTTTTGGAATACCAAAAATGTTTTTGGCTCCATGTCAGCATAAATATGGAGTGAGGGCGGGGGAGAGAGAGAGAGAGGGCAAGGCTGGTCAAAAGCTATGTGAATCACTCCACCACAGCAGTCCAAACAAACCTCAAGGGACTGTGGTGGTGAGTATATATGAACAACTGAAAGAGCAGCTGTAATGTCTGATGCCACCTGCTGACAGTGTCTGGTAACACAGCCATACATGGGCATGCAATTCCAGGGTGTCTTTTTAAAAAAAGTAAACTTTTAAGGTTTTATTTTTTCCATGCAATGCAACTTAGATGAATCCAGAACATGAACATGCATCCTTTTATGCACTCAGTATACGCTGCTTGCGTATACTGCTTGCAAAACTCTGCATCTATTGCACGCCCGACCGTCCTGGTAGGGGGATCCCTCTCTGAGTAGCCCCTCTCAAGGTTTCTTCCATTTTTTCCTAAAAGGTTTTGCGTAGTTTTTACTTGTCCTCTGTGAGGGTCTAAGGCTGGGGGATATCGTGTACTAACCATTTATTGTTTTCACACATTGGCCACTGTGAAGCCCTTAGAGACTGTAACAGTGATTAAGGGTTATACAAATAAAATGTGATTTGATTTGATCCTATCTGCTTTACAGAACACAGTTGGACTTCATGTCCTTGTTCAAGCCACTCCTGTGTTCACTTTTGCTGTAATTTTAAACCACATTCCTTTACTACTGAGTATATTTGATAAGGTGAAACGCTTTTTACAGTGTACACACATCTAGACACATTTTGCACATAGTGTGTATATAAGTTGTAAATTCATTTGTTCTCATTTGTATAGCTTATTTCTTGATTTCTTTTATATTATAATTTCTCATCTATTTCATACTACATTATCATATCGTACCCCCACCCCACCCCTTGTCTCAGTATGTTCTGCTGCAGTTATTTGCAGGCCCTCTTAATGTTGTAATTAATAGTTTGCATTCATACATTTCTTAAAATATATATGTTCTTGACACCTCAACCTTGTGTATCCTATTACTATTTGCTGTTGTGATGACCCAGTTTCCTCTTCGTTTCATCTTATAGTGTCTTCTACTATATAGTGTCCCTGCTAACCTCTCCTCTATTTCTGTCGTCCTCTCACAGTGGAGAATGGAGAGCACTGCGATTTTACGATCCTGCGGAATATGCTCATTAGGTAAACACACACACATAGACACTCCGGTCATGCACAACGGTCATGCAGCACTGACTTATCTGCCTAATGCCTCAGATGGCACTGTGGCAAACTAATGCCAGGTTTCTAGAGCGTTTTCCCATTGACCCACAGGGGTGGAATGAGCACTAAAATATCCCATGCAAGTAGGATACTTACTTTGTAAAAATATACTTAAATACTTATATACTATATAGTTGCTCATTTAAATTGCTTAGAGTAAAAGCTACTGAGTGTTTGTAATTGGGGAAAGAACTTAAAGTTCATAAACAAAGTAAAGCAAACGACAACAATTTATCAACATGTTAGGCAGGTTATGCACTCTGGTATGGAGAGCATGGATTTCTCATCCCACAACTGCCTAATCAATTTCCCTTATCGTTTTCTTCCTAGAAACTATGTTGAGTGTTTTAAAAATTAAATTATTTTTCATGTCGTTATTTTATTGTGTTTAAAGAAAAAACAACAAAGGCAAGCAAGGCTAGCAAACTAGCTAGATAGCAGTCAGGCTAGCAAACTAGCTAGATAGCAGTCAGGCTAGCAAACTAGCTAGATAGCAATCAGGCAATCTGTAACTGGATGGATAGATGGATAGGTAAGCTATCATAAGTCAATGTGGTCATTTAATGTTACAGTTAACATTACCTCTGTATGCTTGTTTGCAGGTTTGATGCAGATGTAATTTGTAATTGACCAGTTTCTTATGCAATGCTTATGTTAAATACCTACTCAAAAGTACAAGTACAGAAGAAAAGCTACTCAATTCCAGTACTGAGATTAGATGTAATTTGTTACTTCCATGTCATTTCCCAGAACTCATATGCAAGATCTGAAGGACGTCACAAACAACGTGCATTATGAAAACTACCGTAGCAGGAAATTGGCTGCGGTCACTTACAACGGAGTAGACAACAACAAGAACAAGGGGCAGCTAACCAAGTGAGTTCCTCAGCGCGATATACGCAGGATTGTTGTGTTCATTTTTATTAAACAGCCCAGAGTTAGCACAGTGAACTGTTTGTTCATAGTAAATGGAAGGATGTCTTGAAACTGGTTAGTAGATTGGGCTGCTAATATCAGGGGCCTTTGATCAGACCCTTCCTGGCGGTGACAGCTCATTCAGACGTCTCACCTTTTAACTGTGGAGGACACTCTGGAGTTCAGAGGTCAAAGTCTGTGCCACAAAGATCTGACGTTCAACCTACTCGCCCATACACCCGCCACTAACCTCCACTAACTGGCCACCAGTATTAATCCCGTCTAATCTGGAGCTAACACACTCCTAATCCATAGGCTGCAGCCATCAGTAATCCCCAGCAAACCCTCACCAGCTAATCAGTTTCTCTCTAATGTAATGCATGGGGTTAACGCAGCATGCTAAGTGACTTTGTGTTTGTTTGTTTTTTAGAGTTGAGACAGTTGATGGCATGTAAGTCTTATTTCGGTTCTTCATAACCTCCAACCTATTTCACTTTTCCTTTCCTCATAGGATTATGTTCCTGCAGCTCCCTTGTTTGTTTTTATACATTTTTGTAAAATGATCCAAAATCAGTTTATCCTTGTTAGTAATAATGTTAGAAACTGTATATCTTATATACTGTCCTTTTGAGTTTTGCATGCCCTGTATGCAATATACACTATATGGCCAAAAGTCAGTGGACACCTGACCACCTATATGAGCTTGCTGGACATCCCATTCTAAAACCATGGGCATTAATATGGAGTTGGACCCCCCTTTGCAGCTAGAACAGTCGCCACTTCTGGGAAGGCTTTCCACAAGGTTTTGGAGTGTGTCTGTGGGAATTTGTGCCCATTCAGCCAAAAGAGCATTTGTGAGGTCAGGCAGTGATGTTGGATGAGAAGGCCTGGCTCGCAATCAGCGTTCTAATTCCTCCCAAAGGTGTTCAGTGGGGTTGAGGTCAGGGCTCTGTGCAGGCCAATCGAGTTCCTCCACACCAAACTCGTCTAACCATCTCTTTATGGACCTCTCTTTATGAACAGGGGCACAGTCATGCTGGAACAGCAAAGGGCCTTCCCCAAACTGTTGCCACAAAGTTGGAAGCGCCCAATTGGCTAATATGTCTTCATATCCTGTAGCATTAAGATCACCCTTCACTGGAACTAAGGGGCCCCAAACCCTGAAAAACAGCCCCAGACCATTATCCCTCCTCCACCTATTCGTAGGAGTGTCCACTGACTTTTGGCCATATAGTGTATGTCATCAATGCCATTCTCTAAAGCTCTCTAAAGTCAGTTACATACAGTTGGCTTGGCTATAGAAGCTTTGCAATTGCATCACAAATCTCCAATAAACCACACCTGGCGCCATCATGGAGGTCCATTAGAGAATTGGTTGTGTGCAACAACCAGAAAGAAGAGAGGTACCTGAAAAAGATCGTTGTGGTGTAGGTCAATTTGTTAACTTTATAAGTGATAGTAAATAGTGTGATCAGGTAGATTTGTGTCCAAATGTACTCCAAAACACTCTGAGTTGGAGCTTGAGAAGAGTCAGCTCAGTTAACCTGAACACACTGTTAGCTAGCTAACTAGCCAGCAGGCTAATTTAGTTCATGTTAACACTACTAGCCACTACTAACGCTAGCTTCTACTAGATGTGTGTGCTAATTATATGTGTTAACAACAATACAGTCATGGTTAGCTAGCTAACAAGCTGACATTATCTAAACACAAAATAAGTCAGATTTATTAGCGATGAAATCATCAGTTCCCAGTCGAAAACAGACAAATTAACCATGTCTATTCAATTCTTTTGAGACAAGTTGTACGTTTAGAAACACAGTCAACTGTTCACAGACACTGTAGGCCAAGAGTTGAGGACCTCCAATATGGCTGCCAGGGGGTGTGTTACAGCTGAAAGCCCTCTATTGCAGGAAGGCCAGTGATCCTCTGGCTCTAGCTTGCTGGGCCTTTCACATCCAGTCTTTCGTCTTCCCTGATCCTGCTCTTTCTCCTTCTCACCACTCTACAGCCAGCGAGACCTCTGAATTGGAGGGGGGGTCGGGGGTCACATCCCTGCTTGACACTAGCAGGAAATGTCCACCTTGGGCTCTTGTCTAAATGGGATGATCTGGGATTTCAGAGATGTCTCACCATCTACATAACTGCCACCATGTACTGTCTATGTAAACATATCGGTGTGTGTCACCAGGAGTCCTCTGGCCCAGATGGAGGAGGAGCGAAGAGAGCATGTTACTAAGATGAGGAAGATGGAGATGGAGATGGAGCAAGTGTTTGAAATGAAGGTTAAGGAGAAGATCCAGAAACTCAAAGACTCTGAGGCTGAGGTGCGGAAAATAGTACTAGGAAATTAACAATCTGTCTCAAATGAATGTAAATGTATTAGGGTTTGATAGATTGTACCATGACGATATCGGCCACCTCTGATATGATGCAGTTTGTTTAATTACATTTTTATTGTAGAATTGATCAATAATACACTGGTTGTCTATGGGAAGCAGTTAATCTGAATTGATTGAATGACATTTTGATCACATTCCACACAACAATGATGATGATTATTGTTATTATTATATGGGTTTTAGTGTCCCATGGTCTAAATGCTGTTTCAGAGGCTTTTGCACCCTGTAAGGAAGAAGAATTCTTGGGGAAACACTTAATACTTTTTTTGGAAATGTTTGGCGCATCAAATGTAAAGATTGAATATCAGCACAAAATATTAGCAGCTTCAGTCCAAAAATATTGGTGTTGTCCCTCACTAGCTTGTAGTTTCATATCGTATGTTTATTACATGGCTAACCTCTGACTGATCTTCCCTGTCCTCACAGCTCCAGCGGCGTCATGAGCAGATGAAAAAGAACCTGGAGGCCCAACACAAGGAGCTGGAGGAGAAGCGTCGCCACCATGAGGAGGAGAAGGCCAACTGGGAGGCCCAGCAGAGGCTGCTGGAGCAGCAGAAACTAGATGCCTCCAGGTAGACAAATAACATTACATTGTCTCATATGACACCACAGTGTATTGACCAGAGGTGCTTTTTTGACCTAATTTATGAAGAAAGGAGGAGTCCAAGGTTAGCAAGATTGTAACCTGAATGATCTCAAGATGTCACAATTTACTTCTTGAGTCTGAATTCAAGACCTTGGAGGAAATCTTGACTACAGCACCTGGTTGAAGACGGTTTCCTCCTTGATTATACACAATATATAGATATATAGAACATATAGATAGTTGTGAAAAATAGACACGCAAAAGTTTGATTTTGTTGTTAGGTTTGTTAATTTATGACTTATCTATCTACAGAAAATGAGTTTTGAAAGCCAAAAAGCCTGTGGCACCCCTAGCACACAAAGACCTATTTCAAAATAAGAGTGATGTACGATGCAAGTAAATCCACATGAAATATATCGACATCTCGAGGCCATTCAGGTCGTCCAGATTGCTGCCGTTTGAAACAAGGCAAACAGACACTGATGGATGCTGATTGACTGCTCTTCAACAATTCTTTTTATCGTCTTTTACAGGACCTTGGAAAAGAACAAAAAGAAGAAGATATTTTAATAGTCTCGGAGGACCGCCGCCATGTTACAATGTACTAGTTGCCAACCTGCCAGCCTGGATTGTCGGTCCGCCTGTCAATCAACAACATCTGCCGTTTGACCAGATTACCGTGTGATTTAGTGAAAGCCAGAGGGGAATCGTCTGGACTCTGAGTAAAGCCGAGATCTCCTCTTTCCCCGGAAATCCTCTCACTACTTTTCATTCCCTTTCCTATCCCCTCTTTTCCTCCCTCCTCTCTAAATGACTTTTCTCTAAATTGATTCCCGCCATGGACACGTCGAGGCGGCCGTACAGTTACATTTTGCGGCTCGTTTTTCATAAGCACCAGCATATTCACACAGAAAAACACCGAGATGGCGTTTTCGGAGGTTTTCAGAGTTTAGTCATTTCCGCTTTTCCTCCTTGGTAATGCCGGATGCTGCGCTGACGCGTCCTTTTAATGCCAAATGACCCAGCGAAGGAGTAGGCCTTTCACTTATTGCACACTTGGCAGACCGCATTAGGCTGAAGCTCACCTCAGGCATTTTGTTTTTATACCTTTCAGTTATTTAGGTATCATATTTGTTGTTTTTCTCCCGAGATGTTATTCTGTTCCACCTCCTGTAATTTAAACGATATAGCCACAAACCGCAGTGTTTAAATACAATTCATGTAACGTTTTCTTACCTTTTTGCGCATTTCTTTTTCTATATATATCGGCCCTGCTATAGAAATTGCGTTCATTTTGTGTCAAGTACATTATCTTAGGTAGTATTTCCCATCCGTGCTCCTGGAGGCCGACCACGTATTCCTGACTTCACTCCCGCTGAGTGTAATACTAACGAGAAGAAACTCTTGAGAGATACTCATGAAAATACTTTTGAACCAGCACAGCTTTATTTGACATTCAGATTTTTTAAATTTTTTTTTTTTTTTTTAAACGGTTTCACGTGACAAATTAACAGCATATACAGTTGGGTCCCAGGGGGGCAGGATGTGGAAAACCTTTGTTAGATGTTGGTGGGAAGGGAAGCTGGACCCGAGGCACTGCAGTCGATCAGTAGTCGGCTCTACTGGGACGGAGTCCCGTCAATCCACCAAAGGCAAGGCTTCCCTCACATCGCATTTAGCTCCGTTTGTGTACTGCATATGTATTTTGTAATGTCTTTTGATTTTGTTTTATTGTACAAAGTCACATAATAAAATTGTGATGGGGAAAAAAGACGGTTGATCTTGCTGAAATTTTTTGGAAAAATATGAGAGGGAAGGAATTGGGAGCGCTTCAGGTTTCTTCTCTTCTCAGAGGGCAGAAATTGTACCGAGAGTAAGAAGGGAAATATCATAAATATCGAGGCATTAAATAAAAATCCAAATCCAGACATTTGTGGGTTAAAAGTTTAAAGGACTTTCCATGCAATTGATCAACCTTGTCACTGTGGCCATTTGAGCTCTGCACTTTGAACCTGACCAAGCTTTGTCTTGTCTTGATACACTTAAAACCTGAGTTGTGCTGAGTAAAGACACAGCGTGTCCGTGCGGTATAAGCATTGCCATATCTTGCCTTTCACCCTATTGACCAGATCTGCCTCTCTCAACCTTTTACACACTGTTCCCCTGTCAGCACGTCCCAGATTAGAGGACTTTATCAGGAACGTGGTACAACTCAACTGGAGAGGCCCTGAAAATGAAAGCTGATGACGCTGAGCATTTAGCTGGTTGATCTTTCACGGTTTCCTGTTCCCCTTGATGCTTTTCTTGGGAAGAGGGGTTTGTTTGTATTTTCTCGAGGGTTCAATGAATGAGGGGCATTGAAGGCCAATACCAATATTTCATGCCGATATTCAGCATCTTCAAACATGATCATCATGCCAAAAATGAGTTTTAAAATGAAAGATGTAGGAGTTGGATAAGAGTTGCTGCACCTGGGAGATCATAAACAGGACTAGGGTTTTTAAAGACCGATACCAGCCATTTGATTGGAGCTGCTGATAGCTGATGCTCAATTTATTTCTTTGCTTGCCCAAGAAAAGACTATCATGAGACACTAAAACTCTCCATTGAATCACTATCGGCAAACTGATATCTGTCTAACCCCAATTTTCTCATTCCCTGCAGCTTATTCAAACAAAGCAGGGCCCTTTGGACTCCCTGTTGCTGTGTGGAATATAATGCACACACACACACCGCTACTGCAACATCACGCCACAGCCCCCCCCCCAGTCTGACCGCTAGTTTGGTTCTGCCGATTAGTCGGCACCATGCCCTGGTCACCCAACTGAAAAGGCCCTCGACCAATCACAAAGGGGTGTACAACCCCCCCCTCCCCCGTTGGTCAGCTCACGCGGCCCAAATGAGACATGGCTAGTCTGGGGGGTTTTTTGTGCTGTAAATGTACTGATTGGATCCCAGTTTGTGTGCAACTTCAAATTCTTGGAAACAACTGAAATGGGCCAAGAGTCCACAGTGCCTTGAAACGTGTGGCCGACCTTGGTGCTTTTGTCCACCACACCGTTCCAGCCAGGTCACCACGGGCAAAGTTCAGGTGAAGCATCCCTGCTGACATGGACAACACACTGTAGTTCTACCTGAACTCATCAGGTTAAACCTAGCTAATATCAGTCTACCCAGCTTTGCATTTGCAGAATAAAGTTCACTCGTCGTAACATATTAAATATTGAGGATCTAAATTTATAGTATACTTCATGATTTAAGTTATATGAAGGGAGGTGTCTTTTAAGAGGAAATAACCCATAAATTCATGTTTTTCTGAAAATATAATTGTTTTTTCTTCATCTTGGTGGTTGTTTGCCTTATGATGGACGAGGTCCTGCTTTTCCTCCTACGTCGCATGGCTACTGCCCTAAATATGTACACAAAAAGGATGTCGAATGGCGGCGTGCAGCTCAGGCTGCAGCAGCAGCAGGTTCCCTGACTGGAGTGGTGAAAGTGCTGATAAGCTCTGTCTTTGTACTGTGAAGTGGTTGCTAAGCTGTGCTGCCTTGGCCTCTGACTGCTGGCTCCACACACAGTTGGAACCCAGTTCTTGCGTAACAACCCCGTAGCCCCCCCCCCCCC
>CABFOQ010053439.1:0-12435 GCA_900660455.1 Gephyroberyx darwinii
CTTGCAGTGCCAAGATGCTGCAGTGGCGGTAACACGTCTGCAGTTTGTGTGTATTTATGTATGCAAATCCATAATTTTCCAAAAAAAGTGTGTGTGTGCGCGCATCTGCCTTTGGAGTTGGAGTCTCTCTGTTCTGTCTCTCTCCTTATGATTAAGTCGGCAGGGTGTTTTCTTCTATTGGTCTACAGGAAGCCCGATTGGTCTAGGCTCTTATTATCTCCCTCACTCTCCACCCTTCCTGCCCAGTGCCCACATAGACAGTCCCAAGCATGTTGTGCCAGACGAGACAGCGCACAGTGGCCCTTCCTCTAAAATCATCTTTAATCAACTGTTCCGGCGGTTCCCAACCATGTGCCATCGAGGCCCAGGAACTCTATTCATTCCAGCAAATCAGGACAGCAACTGATTTCACTGATTAGTTCCTCCTCTCTCTGGTCGAAGGTGCTAATCACAGTGAAATCAGTTGCTGTCGTGATCAGGCCAGGTCCAGACTCTTGGACCTCAATGGCACATGGTTGGGAACCACTCAACCACTGGCATTTCTTGGTGAGTAAGCTTCTGAACACGAGTAAACGTGAAATTGCTATGAATTGCTTTAGTCTAGGTGTGGACGTCACTCCGTCACACACACACAACCTTATAACAACAACATAAACCCAACAGTAAATACTTGCTTCAACAGTAAAAAATACCCCCCCACCCACACACACACACACACACACATAGCATCCTGATCTAATCTTCAACAGTATCTTTGCCAACATAGTTCATCAGTTATTCCAGGTATAATACTCTGGAAGGTTTAAAAATTGTGCCAAAGTGAAGCAAGAGAGCTATCCTTTGCTTGTCCTCGTGGGGTAATACGCTTATTGGTGATTATCATTCAGAGAGGATTAAGAAAAGATGCAAGTAAAGGGTGCAAGAAAACAAGTGATTGGTACTGCACTGTAACTTGATGTAGCTTGATACCCAAAGCCCTGATGTCTGCTTCTTCTACTCCCTCGCCCTCTGGAAGTAATTACCAAGCCTACCCTATCCCAGAATTCAGTCTGAGGAGGTGTGGTGCGAAAGAGGTAGCTGGCCCCACAAACGTGCAAGCCCGAGATTAATTTCACGATTCACCAACACTCAGCAAAGCATCCCCGTTCAAAGGATACAGATAACATTACCCAGCTACTTTCTGAACAAAAAGGCAGAGACAAGCGCCACGGCACCTCTAAGGGTTCCTCTGCTTGACCCTGTTGGAGAATATCCTGCTACTGTGAATGATGCAGTTGATACTTCAGTCAGTAATATTAATAATTTGGTCTTTCGTTCAGATGGTTTGCAAACCAATTAGTTATAAAGCACAACCTTTGTGTTGGATACGAATGGGCACAATAATACATCAGATGCCTCTTTAAGACTGTTGGCCTCGCTGTAATGTAGAGCTGGCGTGCTAGGCTGAGAGTCTAGTCCACACCACTAAAAAAGTAATGAAAAGCGAACTTCTTAGTGCATATTGATTTACCTCATAAACTTCAGAATTGTGAAATCTTACATTTTGCACGAAACCCCTTTTGTAATGACACTTTATGACACAATTTCATGGTTGCACGCCCCTGGATTGGAAACCTGCACTTTTCTTGCCTTGCACTGGTAGATTTAGTAACTAGATACATGATCAAGCAACAATGGAGACAGACTTAGTACCGCTATGGATAACTAACTCCAGGTTTTTATTAACATAGAAAACTCCACTTTACTGTTAAGTTTTATCTAATTTAGCTGATTGTTCAGACTATATTATCACACACAGAATCATTTCAAATAGCTAAGATCTAGTCCTTACTTTTGACATCGACAAACATGCAGCTCCTGTCACAGAAAGCACAGGATTGAGGACATTGTTTTGTTGTTGCATTGACTGACTGAACTCTTACTAAAAGGGATGATATTATGTGGTAGCCAAATAATAACACATATTGAAGGTTTATGTATGTTTGCATGGGTTACAAACATCAGCAGAGTGGAGACTTGTATTTCAAGCTAACATAGCTGCAAAACCTTCTGTTCCATATCCAAGTCCAAACCTTAAAGAAACGACACAATTGAGATCATTACATTATCCCAGATTGGACTTTAAGCAAAACTGAAAGTGAAACTATATCACATGTGCAGGTCTTTCTGGTGTGAATGTTTATTAAAATACATAAACATTCAATAAATTACCTTTTGAGAGCCTTTTAGCCTTATTTAGCACAGACTCTTTACAATATTTCTTTAGACATAAAAGGCTTCTATGCAGAATGTTTCCACGTAAAAAAGATGAATGTGAAAATTTTGTTCATTATGTCTCAAGTCTCAAGTAATTCAGAAAGGGGTACCTTTTATTTCCAATGGACATTTTTTATGTTGTCCAAATTAAAGGTTCTGGTAGAGGCAGAACCTTATTCCAAATTACATGGATTTCAACCTCCTGATATTTCTTCACTTTGATTTTCACACTTTTTTTTTATTGTTCCAGGGAAAAGGTTTGCTGAACATGCATGCAGTTTTTTTTTTTTTAGCAACACACTGCTTCATGCTCATACAGTTACATGCTTTCACACAGGGCTGCCTAGTATAACTATAGTCTAATGCCACTGGCCAATGAGCAGCTTTATACAAGCAGTTGGGGGTTAAGCACCTTGCCCAAGGACATTCTGGGTGGTAGCTATTGAAAGAGTTAGTTTAGTTCTGCTGATTAGACTTCATTCATGTCCTACTGATTAGACATTTCTCATGTTTTACCAATTACATATTTTTTAGTCGGTCTGATTATAACTATTTTACACCTCTCTGTCCATTTCTCCAGTTTTCAATCTTCAGTTCTCTGACAGTTGGAAGACCTGTCCGGCGTTTAGCTGGTGAGGAAGGTGCTAGATTTGGCCTCAGCAAGGCAGAGTTCATGGAGAAAGTGCAGCAGAGCAATGAAGCGTGTCAACGGGGTGACTTCCAGGCTGCCGTTCATTTGTACAGTGATGCCTTGCAAGCTGACCCCCAGAACTGCATCCTCTATAGTAACCGTTCGGCAGCCCTCCTCAAGTTGGGACAACACCAGGCTGCCCTGGACGATGCTGCAAAAGCCTGTTTACTTAATCCAAAGTGGCCTAAGGTAAGAGTACCTCAACAGCCTTACCTACAGATGCATGGACATGGTAGGCAATCACATAACTAAGCAGAGGTTTCTGTAATGGTTCAGATTTTTCAATCCAGTTTGTCTTCTACAGAAACTATTTTTTTCCATTGCTGCAGCGTAGAATCAGTAATTTGGAGGCTCCAATGGCTCGATCACGGCCAAATTGAGCTATTACTCCCAGCACCCAGATTACAGGATAAATTAGAGAGGTCATTTTCAAAATGTTATGTATTTATTTTGGAAAAACATAATGACTTCTAAGTTCATCTGCAGAGAATCCAGTCTGTAAATTACCTACTAACTTTTAAAAAAGTACCATAGGTAACTTTAAGTAGCAGGTTCTCAGAAATGGTATCTAAGTTTGAATCAAAACTCTAATTGTAAATCCTAACAGTTCCAAATTCCCCTCACATTTTTTATCCTTGATGGCGTACTTGTGGATGCCGATCAATAGAAAGTTTTCTGAGGTATTGTCTTTGGTCTTGTCTGGGCCATGTGGACTAACCTACCATAGATTTCACATTACTCAACCACACAGATCACTAGGAGACTCATTCCTCTCAGTGATGGAACAGCATTGATTTCACGATTTAGCATCAAGAGATACTTGTGTGTTAGCGGGTAAGAGATTGATGATAATAAGGTAGAGTGAGACTGATGATCAGCCGCCCTTCATTGCCAATGATGGATCAAAGGCTATTTCTTTCTCTGATCTAAGGTCATGTATCCTCGGATATTCAGGTAGGTTTCCTCTTCTGTTAAAACGTGTCATTGTGCTGAGTATTGAGATCCAAGTCACTTTGTATTACAGAGCTAATATTTTGTAACTGCAGCTTTCAAACCTGGTTAGGTTGGGCTATGATGCAATGATGTTTACAACCTGTAACAGTTATACTTTTAATTTATCTATCAAAGACATTCTAGCAATTGCACTTTATTATCTTCATAATTTACTACAGGTCTTTATATTTTGGTTGCTTTGAATGTTCATTTGATGTCCAGCTGCTATTTGAGGTACTCTTCAGATAGATGCTGTATTGCAGTGGTTTGAGCTTTGATATGTAACCCATTCAATAACATCAGACTCTCTCTGTAGCATCTGACTGTTAAAGGGACTACACTGACTTTTTTGGAAATTGGCCTGTTGGTAAACATACCCTTTATGTGACGATAACTATGTATAACTAAAATGTCTCTTTTCCTACCTTCCCTACTGGAACTTAACGTACTGTGTGCTAACGTGTGAGCATGTGCACAGGAGGCCAGAGACATGAGATGATTTTATCGTACCATGTAAAAGGTAAGTTGACCAACACTGCGGTTTCCCAAAAAGTCAGTGTAGTCCCTTCATATGGAATAAATCTCTGTTAGCAAACAATAATTGAAAGTCACTCTCCTCTCTCCTCTTTATATGCCATCCAAATACAATGAACTCTTTGTGGTGTAATTGGGGGATGGTTGGTTTAATCGAGGCCCTGCTTACTCTTGGTTTTAGTGCCTGACTGCTAAGACTCTGATGTTGAAGTTAGTGTTAGCAGGCTTGTGTTTTAACTTTTGGAATATGATAGTCAGGAATTAACATGTGTGTAGTTCGGAGAATTTACCAGAAGGTAGAGGCTTATTTATTTACTTTTCATGAATTACCACTAGGGGTCAATCTTGTCAAACAGGCAAGCCTTCCCAGTGAGGCAGTGGAGGATAGAACATAGTGTTTTGTCTGTTCAGATCAAAGAGGCATGCAAGAAATTTCATTTGCAGGAGGCATTTTTCTTCCATTCAGTGGGTTCAAGGTAAATGGTTATCATGCCTGACCTTTGTCTTCACTGTAGAAATATACTAACGCACCAAGCCAGGCATCAGCGCAGTCATCATCAAGAATTTTGTCATAATTGGCTTTTCTACCTGATGGTTATGGAGGGTAAAAGCCAAGGCCAGTGTGATTCATTGTATCTCTCATATGTCAGAAAAAGTATTTGAACATAAAACGTAAACTGTCTGCATTGTGTGACGCTATCTTGAGCTTCTAGATTTCAATTGATTGGTGTGTATCAGTGTGCTGTAGTGTGTATGAATGAACAATGGTATTGATCACCATTCCTTTTATCAGGGCTTGTTCAAAAGAGTGACAGGTCTGTCTGCAGTGACTTGTAATGGCGGTCTCGACTCCCTTATGCGTTGGCCTCAGGGAAAGAGTTTTGGTTTGCACAGACGTATACGGTCCATCTGTTACGGCTGGATGTTTGATGAAGGGTTGGGGATTAAATCACAGGAGTGCGCTGGCATTTAGATCCTGTGTGAGTACATATTTATCATCAATCATGTCTGCCTGTGACCGCACCTCTGGATAGGCCCGTCAAATAGTGACATGCTGGGCTGTGCCGCCCCACGCACTACCGAGCAGCCCACCCTCTGGAAGCCCATAGCCAGCTTGTGAGAGGAAGCCCTGTCTAATCTGTCAGCTTTCCTCCGCTGCTGTAAGTGCCAGAACACACTCTCTTTTCCTGAGAGAAGAAAGAAAATGTGTGGCTTAATGACCCAAGACCGCTTTAGGCCCTCTGTACCTCACCCTCTTACTGAATGCAAATAAGCTTAAATGAGAACAAAATGTGGTGTCATATTGTAGATGAGGGGCACACATTTATGTGTGTCCGTCTCTCTCTGTGCTAGCGTGGGAGGGGAACAAGGAGAAAAAGCAGTGGTGTATACTCTATTTCTTTGCCTACGCGGGCTCCATTCATCCAAGAGGAATAATGTCAACCTGTTGAACTCTGGTCCACTCTTTTTGACAGACGTAGGTGTGCGCTCTTCTGTGTTAGTTGGAAAACACATTTGATGTTTTGAGTTTGTCTTGTGTGATCATGTGTTCATGTTCGTGTCAAGAGTGCATTTTAGGAGTGAGTGAGGTGACAATGCATTTCCTCGAGGGATTCACTGCCTACTCTCCTCCATCTGCTCCCTCGACTCAACACTGCTGTTCCAGTGACACGTTAAACAAACAGCAGCCCCCTCTGCTATCACTCCCACTCTCCTGCTTGAGGACTGACAGGAGAGTTCCCAGGGAACCAGAGCAAGAGTGGCACTGCGGTGTCAGGGGAGCCATCCCTATCATTTGCATTCCTCGTGATTATAGGCGATGATGGTGCCTATCGAGGGTCTATCTTGTCTCCTCAAGTGTTTGTTTGCTGACACCTACCCATGCCGATAGCTGAATCCATTTTTTTTTCTTTTTCACAAACTCAGAAATATCCATTTAGGTCCCAGTGGAGGGGCCTTGGGTTGAACTGAGACAATGAGTGTTTGCATTGGGAAAGGTCACGGTGTGTGGAGGGCTGAAAGGGGACTTTAATTACAGTGGCATATCCAGTAATTGTGTAAGGAATGGATGCTGACACCCTGACGAGGTGTTAGCCTTTTCCTCCTACACTGCTGGGTGGTGACACTGCCTGTTGCTGCTACTGTACGTGGAATAGGAAGAATGTAATTATATGTGATTTGAAGACCTCATCCCCTGCCCCTCTCAGTGGCACTCTGCTTTTCATGTGGACGTGAACCACTGGGGTGTAATGCTCCCCCATTGGTATGACAGTCTGTTAAACCAGCTCTCATCTGATCTCAGTGTGTGGAAAGAATAAAGAACCTGGCTTTTGATGTCATGTGGAGAGTTGTTATGGCTCTTGCACATTTCTTCTTGCTTTCATACTCTCCATTTGAAATATTTATCTCACACGCGGTGACCTGTTCTGTTACTTTGATACACAGCGAATAATGAACCAAAAAGAAAAACACAGTGTAGTAGCTAAGCCGGAAAGCCAACACCAGAATAGATGGGTATTTAGAGTTACAGAATGAAGAACATACATAAACTATTTGTTTTAATGTGGATTTTATATTTTTGTGTATTCAGTGTATTTCAGTATATAGTCCTATTTTCTCTGAAACAGTCAACATTCATGTTGAGTGGATTTTATGAGGAAAACATTTTCAAACTGCACAAACATTGATCATTTCCTCTCCGCCCTGCCCCGTACAGCTTTAGATTTCCTGTGACAACAGTTCAATCTGAAAGCTTATAGTGCTGATCAGTGAGAAAGCATTTTGATTCAAATAGCTTGACATATTTCAAAGTTTAGTGCCCCTCTTTGAGTTGCTTCACCAACAACTTGAACAAATTCAAATAGTAAAGCGTTTCTAAGGAAGAGTGCTGACAGGAATCCAAAACCTTGGGAACAGTTGTTGTTCTCTTTGTAGTTCGGAAGTGCACGGCTGCTGTGTAAACAATGAATATTTATCACATCACTTCATCCGCACGATACATATTTATGACTAGCACAACTGACTTGACAGAAGAATTGAGCACAGCCTACGTCAACCTGTACGCCTGCCCCCAGGTATGAATAGTCATGAGAATACCAATAGACAGAGGAGGTTCGTTATAGTATTGTGTAGCGCGGATGTAGCTCATGTCCCCACCAAGCATCCTCAAATCGGATATCTGGATTCTCGCCTTCTTGGATACCGTGCTGGCAAATTATTGGTACACAGAGGAAAACCGGAGTGACAACAGATAGCTGCCACCTGAAACAGGAACAAGTCTGTCCCTCTCCAGTTCCCCTGCTACACAGGTGAACTATATTGTGTTTGTGACTGTGATTGTCGGAAATAATCACTAAAGACTTTCTGAAATGTGTCAGAGGAGTTAAGAAATTTGAGTTGGGTGGTGATGTCACCATAGGAGTGATTTAATACCTATGAAATGCCAAAAAAAGTGTGAATTGCAAAACATACTTACGTAACATACATAAAAATCTGGCAAGTGTAAAATAAACTTTTTGAGAAATAAACTTTTACTCAATGTTGTTTGACACGGTAGCAGCTTCCCCTCTGTGGATCCAGTATTAGCCGCTAACAGCTCTGCACATAGTGCATGTTTAGTGGATGGAAGAAGCTTTGCATCATCTCAAAAGCACCGTAGTGCACTGGATAGTTAACACACAGAATCCTATCATTGCATAAATGTAAGTTTTTAGAAATGCCTATTTGCCATTTGGTTTATGTCTTTAATTGTACTTATCTGTAGTATGACTGGATCTGCAAGTTGGCACACCAGGGGCTGGCTGGCCTTCTGACCATCACAACAGTGTTTTATGGACACAATTATGACACCATGCCTCCCCACATTGTCTCTCTTCACTAAGCTATCCCCTCTTTGGTGAAAAAAAGGTCTCCCCACCAGCTCTCGCCTCTCCCCCTGCTCCACCGCCTTTTTCCACCCCAGCTTCAGAGCTCAGTATGGAGAGAGTAGAGTCATGAACCACTAATAAGAGGGTTCCGTTTTGCCTCTACCCAGCCGAGGCTTGAACTAATGAACAAATCAAATGAATGGCATGTAATTATAGGTCAGAGAAAGCGGGACGGACAGAGGGTTGGCGCTAGCGGGCACAAACCTGAAATTATTTGTCTGGAAAATCTGTGGAATGAGCGGGAGCAGTTAAATTCTGCCTTTTTCCTTTGGAGGGCCTTTGTGGCTAGGCAGCACTGCACATGTGCAAGGGCCAGGTTATTAAAATGGGGTTGTTTAGGGAGGGTGAAACTGACCACACACGAGTCTGCTGTTTTGATTTCAACAGCACTTCCACGCCAGCTCTGTCATTCTTTGCAGACATGATAGGAAACTAATCCGCTGCCTCAGTTGTCTGTGCCACTTCACATGCAGGGTAAACAGCGCTGCTTGATGCGTCTCTGACTTGGTTTCCCTGGCACAGATCTTTGCTTCGTTGTGGACAGGAGATTCTACACACGGATTCAGCTTTCTTTTACTAGCTTTAATTTGTGTTCTGTAACCCACTCAGTACACTTACTAATGTTCAATAATATGAAAGCTCCTGCAATTCTAGGCTGTGTTTTACAAGTGGAAATCTTCAGTTATGATATACTGAAATGAGGTTTGTAAGTGTTTAGCTCCATCATGATGGTTGTAGAATGGTGTTGAAGCAAGATTTTGCTTTAGGGACGCCCAAATTACACAGTTTAATAACAATCCCAGCAATGAGGGTTCTGGTGGGCTTAGGTTGATCCTCACATTGGTGCCCCTCTCACACTATTGCTGCCGACATTGTTTGTTTGAGCTTCCCCGTCACCTTGTGTTTCAATCTACCCTCCTATCTCATGCTTGCTATCTGTTCTTCGTTTCTCCTCTGCTCTGTGCCACGCTGTCTGCTATTTGGCTTCGTAGAAAACGCAGGCTGCACCAGAGAGAGTTAAGCCAATTGTAAAAGCACACATCGTTGATACTTTAATGAAATAAAACCGTGTTGGAGCTCTCTGACACCCAGCTTGCAAAGAGGAGAATTTCGGTGTCAAGTGATGTAATGTGGTTCGATGTATGTGTGATGACCTCTTTATCACCCCACAGTTGTCTGTTTCTACTGTCCTGGGGGTACGGATGAGTCAGAGCTGGGAGCTGATGTCACCCTGATGATAATCTGTCCGGCCTATTGGCAGCTATTGGCCAGCTCGCTATTGCTATGGAAACATGTAGCTGTGTAAGGAGATTGAGATCCTAACCCTAGAAAAAGTATTTCACACAAATTTAGTGTGTGCGCGTACGTGTTTTTATTTTGGATACGTTTCTCTGTGTGTGTTTGTATGTGTGCTTGTTCTACTTCTGGATATGTGTCTGTTTTTTATGTTTCCAATAAGCAATTCAGGAAGATTTTAAATGCTCCAGCCTCTTTTTCCCAAATGAAATAAAGCCTGTCAAAGCCTAGGTAAGCACCCCAAACAAGAAACTTTCAATCATGTTAAAGAACGTCTACGTACTTAGAATGCTTTTTCCCTCCGGATACATCAATTGATTACCAGCTTAATAGCTTTTTGCTCGCTATTACATGGCCAGAAATGTCAAAAGGCCCAGAGAAAGCAAGCTCATTGCCATGCTCACGGCATAACAGCCTGCTGCTGATAGTGGATCAGCTTTACAAGCCTGAGGAAATGAGGGAAACAATTGGACCCTGCTCCTAGCACATAACCCCATGGGTTGCTCAGATGCTCCTTTTTCTTCCAGGGGTTCATCTTCCTGTCAGCCTCGTACTGTGTTAGCCCCTCCCATCTGGGAGCTTGGCAAGGCTCAGGCCCCCAGACCTGGATGTCTCCAGAATTAGCACGGCCTGGCTTTGCTGCAGGGAGGAAGTGCTCCCGTAGGGGAAACAGGGTAGAGTGCAACACTGCAAGAAGCCCATTAGCATACCCTGCATAAGCATGGCAAGACGAATGGCAGAGCTCAGGAATGTTTTGTGGTGTGATCAGCTTCCCGGTCACATCTTCTTCACCTCTGATCTTGAGATGCATAGTATACACTCCTCTATTCTCTTACTGTTAGTGCCAGGAGCCAATGTCTATGTCACATCCACAGCCATATTACCAAGCACATTACAATAGAGAAAAAGTGCTTTCACATTCTGCTGATGCATGATTTCACTGCTCTATTGTTATATATTTCACCTCTTTAAGGAGGTGTAAGGTTTGGGCTATGTGTACGCCTAGTGGAAAGTGTGCCTCTCCTGGCTTGTGGTCTGTTTCATACAGCACCTCTTCATGATGTAACCTCCTTCCCTGAATGAGTCATATGCCCTGGTTCTTCCCAGAGAAACAAATTGGTAGGGATGAAGGTGCCACTAATTTTGTTTCCAGGTGGCTTACTAGCTTCTTAGGAAAAAAGAATGAGAGTAATTTGAGATCATTGCCTGACATCAGTTACTTTTCCATTCATCTCCCCTTCTCAGTATTTTGTCAGAGCCTTACTATCTTCCCCTTGGCTTTACAAGGGTTATTCTGAATTTGGCTAAAACATGAAGGATGCTGATTTGTTAAGCCTAAAGCTCTAATTACTATGGTAGCAATATTGTGTTAAGTGAATACTTGATTACTCATATACAGTGTAAGTGGTCTGGAAGTACGCATTAGTTGAAAGAAAAATTAAAAGGAAATCTGTCCTCATTACTGCAAATAGAAAAGACCCGCATTACTTGCAACTTACAGTATGTACCAGTGTAAAATGTCAGTGCACATTAATAGAACACATTTGTTAAATAATACATCACTTGAAATCTTTCATCCAGAAGCAATCAATTGATGTATCAACAATGAAACAAAGTCCTATTTGTCAATGTTGCCCGAGTGGAACCAGTACATGAAATGTAATCAGGCTTTCGTTAAAGTATGACCTACTTTTGCTCCTTTAAGTGAGAGCTGCATGGTCACAATTTTTTTGTAATTACTGAGCTAACTGGCATGTCATTTATGATTAATGAAAGATGATTGCTTAATACATAATGTATGTTTAAGGCAGCCTGTAACCCACATTGTATGATGCAAAATATTATGTTGAAATGCTTCTATGATATTCCATTCACTATTCAAATCAACACCAGTGAAAGATAGATCTCCATTTTCTGTTTATATGTCTTGGTGTGTAATGGCCTCCAGCCTAATCCATTCCTCTTAAGTGCTGCTTTCAGATCTCTGGGCTCCTTTTGAATCAGCTAAATTACTCACTTGTGTCAGGTTATTACAATTAGCTGTTTGAGTGCTTTCACTGTGGCGTCTTACCCAGACACTTCCCTCTAATTCTTTCTCTCCATAATGAGTTTTGCAGGGGCAAACACCAGCAACAACATCAACAGCAGCAAAATGGAAATGCCTGGGGAGACGTATTAGCTGACAAACCATGGCATGCAGGTGGTGTGTATATGTGCACGAAGCTGACAAATGCCTTCCATGGTTATGGATACAATCTCAGTATTTGTCTAGAGGCGGAGCTGTTTCAATCAGGCATTAAAAGTGTAAAGGCATACTACAACAGAACTTGTATGTTGTTGTTCCCATGATCTGGACAATCTAATATAGATTTGAGTAAGAGAATAAGAGACAAGAAAGTCAAGAGTCTGTGAATTTACCAGTACACAGGATGTGATGTAACAGCCCCAGGATGTTATGTAACAGTCCCGAACAGCTCAATACTAGACATTAAAAGAATAATGTATGAACCCACAAAAAGTTACTTTAGAGGACATCGGGTTACGGCGTCATTGATCTGTAGTATCACTGGACAAGCAACACCATTCAAAAGCCACCTAATCTAGATGTTACAGTGTTGAGTGTGTGAATGGGTCTTTTGGGTTGTCCAGTGGGCACCTTCCTTCACCTATGTTTAGTTGAGTTACGCCCACGACACCTATTGAGAAGACTCAATAGTGCATTCCAGCCTCCTAGAGCCA
>CABFOQ010053439.1:22928-35428 GCA_900660455.1 Gephyroberyx darwinii
GCACCCCCCCCCCCCCACTTCCTCTCTGAAGTGGCGTGATAAAACATTTATTCAGAGACCTTGGGAATTCACACACACACTGTGCCTTTTCTTTTGCACACACTGTTAAACACACTGTTTGCAGATAGGGTTTGGGATGAAACATTAACAAACAACTGACACCCAGAGCACGATCTCCTTATTTGAATTCCAACACACAGAGCAATACCACATTAAGCTATAATAATATTAAGATTGCATGTTGCCAGCTGTGCTATACTGCGAGAATAGAAACCTTGAGATTCATCGATAGGTTTCTCTCTTGCTTTTATTACGATAGAAACCGGGTTGTTGCCTTGGGCGTTGCAGTGAAGATGGTAATAAAGATGGGTTAAAAATCATAGAGTTGTCGTAAGGAAGCAATTGATTTAAATGTCAGGTGCATCTCGCCCCTCCTCCTCCACTGCTTTATTAGATATTGTCACTGGGATGCTGTGCAGTGAGTGTTCCTAGGAGACCCAGTCAAGCTTGGAGATCCTTGTAGAGGGTCTGTGTGTAAGGGACTGGGGGAGGGAGGGGGATGCGGTGGTAACATCAATAATTCAGAACGGTATTGCTAGGGAAACAGGATGTGAAAGTATAGGGGGGTCAGACCAATAGGAATAACACATCTCCCCAAACGCTGTGCAAATGAACCAAACCCAAGCTCCTCCATTTATTTTCACAGCATTTCACAGCAAATACAAGTCCTGAGCCCATAAAATGCTTGATGATTGCATTGATTTCAAAGAATGTTTTTTTCCAGCTGAGAAAAAGGGGAGTCCCACAAGCGGAGAGTTTAATTTACTAGTGTGTTGAGGCTTCTGGTTTTATAAACCCTGCAGTTGAGAGAGGAAGAGAAAGGTATAGGGAGACCTGGAGAGCAAGGGGCTTATTAAATTTCCAATCATAGCCTGTGGTGCAGTGGCATTACGACCATAAAACACCTCTTTGCTATGTAGCTGTCTAGGCAGAAATTGCCGTTGCTTGGTGGAAACTTGAGTGTTTCCTTAGCATTGATTTCTGTTGCGATGGGGGGGGAGAGAGTTTAGGCTATCATTAAAACGGACACAAAGGAATTCTTCTGAGCAGAACACATTAGCTGCAGCTTTTGTCGACTCTACCACAGGTGCTGAGTGGGTGTTATGGAGCTATGCCTCTGTGTTTTGGCTGCTGATTTTCACTAGGAGCTGGTCTCTGTTATGGATATAGGCGTAATCCATTATCACACTGATTACTGATGTGATTTCTATCACACCCTTCCCTAGACGTGGGTCAATTACAAACTTAGCAGTAAAGGCATCAGTTATTCACGGGGAGATCAGGATCAGATGAAGAATAATAAGTCACCCTGTGTCCTGGATGATTACCTTTTTATAACCGCTGAATCCGATAATGATTTGGATCTATGGTGCGATGATGAAAGTGAGATCCAGTTCTCATTTCATAGTCTAACATTGTACTACCTCTATCCTACAGCCCACTGTATTAGGGTGTAGCTGCTTTTTCTCCCCACTCCCCAGCGACTCCCTCCCTCCCTCTTGCCCCTCCACAATTTTCTCATTAGTGATTAGAGCAGAGTTTCCATTTCCAGGCTATTGACTGTGCTGTTGGAAGCTGAGAGCCCATTACATACATTGCTCCCACTAATTGTTTCCAGTCATAATGAAGTTCCTCACAGTAGAGAAATGGTAGTTAGGCACATTAGGTCATAGGCACGTGCGTTGCATTGCTGTGAATACAACCTGACTGCTGTTTCTTCGCCATTCACTCCATGATTGTGTATTAATTCACTCATTGTAAATGGATTGGGTATCCATTAATGGGGCCCAATCACTGAGCATGCCTGAGACATGACTCCTCTTACTGAAGTCAGATGTGATTTGTTTTTCTCTGTCCTGTTATGTACGTATTTGTAAAACAGGCAGAGGCACGTGTGAGGCCGACAGAGAGGTATAGAGTGAGGAAATGTCCCTGCAGGTTGTTGGTGGAGCATAGAGCCATGGGAGTCTGGGATTTGATTAGAGTCGTGCTGTGTGACAGCAGACCCATTCTCTGGCTTTTCTATTAAAGGGAGTTAAAGTATTACCAGTCAAGCTCGGCTGTTGCTCACTCTCAATGGCTCTGCTCCATCCCGCTCCCAAAGCCAGTATACATTTCATTAATGTACCTAGTTAAATTGGCCACTGGGAATGTCACGGGAAACATTTACACCCCGAGACAAACTGAACGTACTCATTCACCTGCATGCTCATACGGGAACGTCACATATTGACTCAGTGATTTTAAGTTCTCTTTGCTGTTGTCTCTCCTAGTTTCTCTTTGCACATACATCTGCACACACACACACACACACAAGCTTTCTCATTTTATTCAATAATGCACAAGCACATCATAGTAAACCAATCAATCAGTGGTTGGTTAGGATTGTGAGGCTCCATATTGTTCAGTCACAGCATGTCAGAACGGTGGGCTGTGTGAAATGGAGAGTGATGACACCCATGTGCTGCTGATATGGGAAACATGACGAGGACAAAGTGGAGGTCTGGTTGAGATGACCCTTGAACACGGCACAACACACTCGGCTCCAGTCAAGTGTTTAAAAAAGTGTTATTGTAGTGTTTTCTACATCTCAGCCTGCTGGTGAACAGCCCATCCCCACATTGCTCTCTCATACCTGCCTCTTCCATGCCGTTGTGGCTTCTGTCCATGTTCTATACTATACCACTATATACTTATATACTATGTTATACTTTACTGTGGAGTGCAGAATGTAATATGTCATTTGTGCAGCAACATCATGCATCATATCATGGTATATGGATCACATCATTTCATAGTTCATATATCAGAAAATAGCATGCCATTACAAAGCCTGGCTTGCCCCCAGGGTGGGAGCAGGCGAGCAGTTCGAGTCTTCTGGAAGGATCAGTGCTTGAGTGATCCTCTAGAGTGATTAAATATTATGTCTTAGAAATGGCCACCATCTTATTCTTATTCATCCTGCACAACCCCTTGGCTTTTCTCCTCCTCTTCTCCTTTCATTTTCCTTTTTCCCTTTAAATGCAGTCTTGGCCATTTCTTCAGGAACGATGAACTGATGTTAGCACCCCAGCAAAAGTAAATAACCAAGCCTATGAATTATTGATGGAGTGCAGGACCTTTTTTCAGGAAACCCATCTTGATTCCCTTACTTAAACCTTTTCAATTGCAGTGCTGCTTCCTCATTGTGTGTGTGTATGTTTGTGTGTGTGGACATGGAGCGCCCATCTGCAGTATTTGTGCTTGGCAGTGCAGGCGTGCTGTTATTCTGACTGATAGATGTAGAGTCTCTGTAGTGGCTCCCATCTCATCTTAGACTGCTTATACAAAGACTGGTCAAACCAAGCCCATTAGCGAGTACACACACACACTTTCTCCCTTCACAAAATAACACAGGCAGCCCTTGAGGGACCCTTTGGTTCCCATGTTTGTTTACTTTGTATGCAGACAATTTCAAACATAATCTCAAAGTAAACCACATGGAAAAATGCTCAGATGATCTGTATTTTAGGAGCTGATGTGTCAACACACAGGGTAGTGTCCAGATTTGAGCTGAATCATGTTAGAGAAACCAAATGTTGGTACTGTCAGTGAAATACAGAAAAATACTTGGGTGCAACTGGATGCAACTGTACACAACAAGCTGAACATCAAGAACTTAAAGAGGCTTAAAACTTGTTCTTTTTAAGTGTCCTGCACAATGCCCTCGTGTGCTGGAAAGGGAACCATTGAAAAGAGGATGGTAACTTGGTGAGCGGGATGATCAAAAAAGCTGATGCAAACATGGTGTGTGATTTAGAGTCATTGAACGAACTGTACAGCAGAGTAATCTCTCAAGGCTGATCTCACCATGGGTCATTTTGCTCACACACTTCACAACACTGATGAAACTTAGGAATTGTTTCAGCAATAAGATCATGTGGACATTTGTTCTCAGCAGTGGCGTCCTACCTAAAGCTTCAGCCTAGTGCCCAGACAGCTCAGTCGGTAGAGCATGAGACTCTCTGTCTCAGGGTTGTGGGTAGCGTCTGCTAAATGACTGTAATGTAATGTAGTGTGGCTTCCCAGTAGCGGAGGCACTGGCATTATTTTCTGTATAATATCCAGTGTATCCATTGTGGTGTTTCAGTGATAAAGGAATTTCACACTAAAACACTACTATTACTAGCACTGCTACCATGTGTTCCTATACTGTGTCGATTGTCTTTCTATTCTCTCAAAATTTGCATTTGATTTCTCATAACTATTTCTTGAGTCCAACAAATGAATTATTTATTTCGACCTAATGTTTCATTTTTAGCGAGGCGTCTTGGGTATTAAAATTGGGTTTTGCCACAATTAGCTGTTGAATTGCTTAAAGAGATAATGGAATTATTTGTGTACTCTGAGGTCAGGACAGTGTCTCATAAAATTCTCATAAAAATAAAAGATGGGAGAGCATTTTCTCGCTTTCTACAAGTGCCTATCATATCCTTAATTGGATTTCATTACTCTGTCAATAATGGATTTCACTGTAATGCATTTTGACCTCATATGAAATTCATTATCCATGCAGTAAACATTTCTTTTGCATACATATTAAACTCTTTTGCTCTAAACAGCGTGCCGCCTACCTCGGGTCCTTTCAGCATCTTGCTTCATTTGCATGTGCCTCGTATTTGTTTTAGCCTGAGAAACTGTTGACGGGGGGTAATGCAATGCACACGCAGACAGACACTCACGCGTGCCTGCCAGCCCTTCCATATCCATCCGTCTGTCATGTTAACAGCCTTAAAGGCTGGCGTTTTGCATTTCTTTCATGGAGTCTAAAGTGTGATGTACTGGTGTCTCTTTGTGCTGTCACCTTAGAGCAACGTGGCTTCATCAAAGTGCATTACGTGATAAAGATACTTGGTATTTTTTTTTTTTCCTAGATGTGATCGGTCAGTGAAGTAATATATTTCCCTCTATAAAGCTTTACATGCCCTACAGACTGTCTGGTGCTGCAGCATTTAGCTTAGTCACATTAGGATGAATTATTCAAGAACTGAACTTCTAATTCTCTTCTGCTCCATCCATATTGCAGAATATTATACTGCACATAGCCTCTGAGCACCACATTTGAGATTTTCCTTTCATTTCCTCCCGTATCACAACCCTGCCCATTGTTTAGGCTTCCTGCAACTGGATGGAGGGACATGGCATGAGAAGACTGGCTACCGCTCCACACTGGGCCTCCTCTTTTTGCTCCCTCTTTCAGTTGTTCCCTCCACGGTGCTTCTCACCTTCCTCCCCTTTTCCACTTATTGTTCAGCCTGTGAATGACTTGGCTACCTCAGCCAGTCTCCCGTTTGGTTACCAGCTGGTGTAAAAATAAACAGGGCGGTGGTGGCGGTTTCTGCGTTGGCAGTGACACTCTGATCTGGTGGGTTGTAGGCGGTGTAGAGCTGCCTGCTGCTCCAGATGCTCAGAATTACACCGTCCACTGCAGCCCCCTCTCTCCCCCGGACCGCTTGCAGCTGCTACTGAAAGGCTGGGATTTCATAGACGCTCAGTCGGCGTTTCTTCATGGGCAGTGTGCACAAAATTATACTACATTACTGCAGTTTCAGCACACCAGAATCCTGCTCAGCGCTCTCTTTTAAAGACTTCTCTTGACACATTTGAATCTAAGCTAATGAATGAAACAAATCTAGGAGCACAGATGGGGTTTTAATGTTTTAGTGCCTCATGAACACGGTCCAATTACTAAAACACAGATAAGACACAGAGGAACTGTCAGTTTTCTCTCCTCTATTCTTTGGATATTTGCTCACACATTAAGCCCTGGTCTGTGGACCAGTGAGAGGTCCAGTGAGGGGTCATCTGAGTTTATGATGCCAATTAATCCTGCCACTCATCAGGAGCTTGTTTGAGAATGGCAGAGGTTTGCAGTGGAATTATGCTCAGTGCTAATTAATGGTTAGCATTGATATGTTACGGGGAAATGGTGAACTGGAGCGTTATCCCATGACAGCAGAGATAAAAGATTGTCCTTCACACATTTTGCACTCAAAGGGTTAGAGAGGTGGCTCCCACTTCACTTACTATCAATATAATCCCTGTCAATTCCGTCAGTTTCTTCTTTCATACATATTATTTTGCAAATCTTCCCTTCCCTCTCCATTCTCCTTTCCCCGTCCTTTCCTCTTCAACCCTTTCTCTCTCTTTTCTTGTCACCCAGCCCTCCGGCTGCGTGCCTCACGGTTGCCATGGTAATGATATAGTTTCTCATCTCAGTAATGTGATGTCTTATTAGGTTCCATCGGGGCGTGTGTCACTATTTTATTTCACGCGCCATTTGGTGAGCTTTGGTCTCCTGTTGAAAAACCTTGTGTCTGGGAAGTGAGCAGTGAGTGCGCCAACATCGTGTAAAAGTGCCAATGTGTGTATGCGATGGTCCTGATGAAGAGGGAGAGGACGTGATGGAGTGAGATAGAGCGAGAGATATACTGTGGTGGGGATATGCTCTAGCTACATTATATTGAGTTCTCTGTTCACGCTATCAGCTTGCAGAATAGACACATGAATTGTAATGTGGAAGACATGCTTGTCCCTGGGTAGCTTAGTCTTTCTCTCTGTTCACATCAGGGAGGGGTTTCAGCTGCTACCCAGCAGGAGGCACTGTGTGTGCTTTCAAATATCCACTGAGAGGGCATTTTCTTTGCAGTACAGTAGGCCTACTATATCTCCATCTGTCTTGAGACTAGTTTGTAGATGGGTTGATGGTAAGCATTATGCAGCTGATGGCTGCCAGTGATCCTGAATAGGGATGAGAATGTGTTCTTTTGAGTGTGGATGTACAGCCCAGTATTATTTCTCCATGTGTGTGCAATTATAACCAGTGCTTTGAACGCCTCTGAGAAAACTGGGTGGGGAGGGTTAGCAGTCAATAGCTGATCAATATTAGCCCAGATGCCACTGTCAAACACATCAATAGAGGAGTTTCACCAACGGTGATTTTTATCTCCCACTGTGTGTTAACTCCCACTGTGCCTTGTGTCAGCCCACAGGGCATTTAAGAATTACCCTGCCTTTGCAAATGTGGATCTCCATAGGTTGCTTGTGTTGAGGAGAGACAGCCAGGATTGTGTAATTGTGGCTATTGAACTGGCTATTGAGGTGGTAATTGCACATTGCCACTTTTCTTAATTTGCACAGGATTGCGGCAGCTGAATGAAGGCGTTCTTTTCTTCGCTATTTCCAATTCGATAGTCCTCCACAACTCTGTGGGGGTGGTTGTTAAAATGATTTTCACCCAGCAAGATGACGTTTGTGTTTTTTAGATGAAAACTGTCTATGATTTAGGGTGGTGCAGAAGCTGACATCCCATTATATTGTTTTCTTTTGCCGAGAAAGAAAAAAATGAATGGAAAAATGACACCATACCATTATTCCTAAATAAATGTTCAGAATAGTGTACAAGACAACCTATGATATCTCTCTCTGTCTAACTTTTTTCCCATCTCTGTTGCAACTGTCTCTTTTTTTCTGTTCAATTATAGACAAATATTAGACTGAGGTTGTAATAGAAGCTGTGGAAGGTAAAAATTAAGGCATCTTTTTATCTTTTGAACTGCATTGGCCTAACAACAACATATGGTTTAATTTACACGACCTCCACCTACCAAACTGTGCTGAAATACAGCTTTGAAGTTCCTCAGTAGTACCTCTTAATAATGCTCTCAGAAACCTGCTTTTGGCTCTGTGGGCTACCAAGCAGCAGAGGCAGGTGACAGAAAACTGTATGTGCCCTGTTTCCTATAAATACTATCTCCTTCTATGTGTTAGTGATGAGTCCCGGTGACAGAAATGGATTTTATTACTGTATGAGGCTGCATATGTAGGGCTCTGGCTAAACCATAGCTGACCTACTGAAGCGTTGTTAGGTTTTCCCTTCTCGGGACACGCTATTTTGATGTATCCCAGCCAGGCTCTTCGAGGAGGGATGGTGTGTTTTGGATGGCATCTGTTGTCTTTCCTTCTCCTCTGGGCTCCATGCCAGGCATGTGTTTGTCAGATGGCAGCGTTGGTAGGATGGAGGCTTGTAATATATCCTGACACACTCTCTCCGCATTCTCCTTGAGTGGGTCATTTGTAGTATTTTGAGACCTTGGCTCATTATCATGTGTATCTCCACTCATCACAACCCAAATTAACATGCTGCCTTTTGAGAACAAACGTAGTTGTTTTAACAACTTTAGATGCATTTCACGCTTAGTAGATCTGGACTGGTTTTACTTAATTTCCTTGAAAAGACTGTTGCTGTCTCTGTCACTCTACATAATCAAGCTAACAATGGTGATGAACCTAATCAGACATGGCTCACTCAAAGATTTTATCAAGTCTTTTTTTCCTGATGCTTAGAGGAGGCTATAATCTTGCCTCCCAGGACAAAGACATATCTTGAAATTTAATGGCACTGAGTTGACAACCCATGCTACAATCTGATGCAGTACCTCCTAAATTCAGAATGGCTCAAGTAATTTGGCAACAAATATCCACGCAAGACTACTGGCTTTGGCCATTTAATAAGTTTTTAGATTTAGTGTTATGGTGACCGGGAGCTAGCCAATACAAATGAGGGAATGGGTAATATTCTCCCCTCCCTCCACAGCTGCCATATGGGTGCCCTTGAGCACAGCACTTAACCTCAAACTGCTGCAATAGAGTTGCACAGTGGCTAACAGTAAAAGACTGTGGTTGTACTGGGCAGCTCCCAGGTGTGTAACCATATGAATGTGAAGCAGGGCGTTTATAAATAGATAACGTTTTAAAAATAGCATAGAGATTATAGTGTAGCTACACCCCCCTAAAGGACCTCTATCAAAATACGGCAAAATAAGGATTTCTTGTGCAAATGTTTTATTATTAGTATTTACACGGTATTGCACTTGTTGTGAGCGTTGCATCATGCAGTTTATTGTATTCAGGCCCGGTCACACTGAGTTGATTGTGCAGTGTAAAATGTGAAATTTGGAGGTGTCCACTCCTCAGCGCTCTTCCCTGCCTGGGAGAAGCAGATTTAGGTCAGGGAGATTTGGGGGTGGCAGAGCAGCTGGAGAGCTTGTCCTGGACTGTCATAGCTGCCCTGTATACCATCTGGATAGGCTGATAGTGCTGCAAAGCTGAATAGCCAGTTATCCTCTTTAGAGAACTGTGTGTGGATCTGCATAGTAAGTGGCCCCCGGTGCAGCGCTACCGCTGGTGCAACACAACCAAACTTGAGATGATAATGGCATGCCATCATATCAGTGCTCTCCCGCCTTACACTACGGTGCACGTGTGCGCGCACACCTATCTGCAGGCATGCACACACACAAAAAACAGACACAAATGTAATCTGGCAGAGTGGTCACGTCGTGTACGGTATTCAAGTCTTCAGGAATCAGAACTGGGATTCATTCACTTGAGCCCCTGGAAAGCATTGTCTCCTTCAAACAGCTTCCCCCTGCAGCTTGAGTCTTACAGTCTTACCTTCTTCAGACTCGCCCTCAGCCCTCCACATCAGGGCAGTCATACCCAGGATGTCCAGACTGTTCCCATTGCAGTCCCAACTTTGCTGCTCAGAAGCAGCCCTTTCTGCTTCAGTACCAGCTAATCGGTAGAGACTGGTGAAGAACACTGTAAGCCTTTACAGCCAGGATTCACATGTCAGGTTTGAGAGGTGAAATGCGAGGTTATACTCTCACATATCACCAAGGTGACAGTTCAGTGATGATGTGAAAGCATTGGGTTCCCCCCCCCCTATTCTCCCTCCATACCGCTCACATTTCCCTTCGGTTCAGAACATTTCTGATTAAGTCAGCTGAACAGAAATGCCTGAACAATGATTACGGTTGACGAGTAAAAAAAAAAAAAAAATAAAAAAAAAATCCCCCCTTTCTTCATCCCTAAATCCACTTCTTGTTGAGATGCCACTTATTGTATTCATCACACCTCAAGCAGCAATTCTGATTAAATAGCCTGTTTTGGAGCGCTCTTCATAAGTGGTAGGTGAAAATGAGTATCACACCCCTGAATGGTGCCACTTTTGCCACAAATTGTTTAGCATCCCTTTGATTTGATCTCCGTGTGTTAATGAATTTTGTGCGGGTGATAACGATTGTGTGATACGCCCATAATGTAGCCTGCTTATGTATTGTTCTTTTAATCAGCGTGGCTTGTGAAGGCCATGTCAACGCTTTACTCTGTGTTATACAGCATGTAGACACGTTCCAACATCGGTGCTAAAATGCAGCTAGCCATGCTTTATCAGAAATGGCATTGGCAACCAGGGAGTTAGGTTGCAGATATTCTTGCTTTTTCCTGTTTTTTATTCTTATTTACAGTATGTACACTACCATGACTGCACACAGTACACATACATTTGGAAATGTTGCAGAGTTCCTAACACATTTGACGATATTCTCTATATTATATGTTTTTGTGATTATTAACCTAGTACTTGTACTTCATTTGCGATTGTGTGTGTCTATGTACAGTGTGTGTTACAAAGTATGAGGTTACAGTAGTTGAATGTGACTGTTTGCCCTTGTGAGTTATGTCCTCTTGTTTATCTTCATGCTGACTACACACTGAATATGATGTTTGTGTACAAGTGAGCGTGATGAAAGACCGTGGATGATTGATGCACACAGAGCACAGACACATCTGTTGTGCTCCTCTGGGGGTTTTGAGGAATGCCCAGCCCCTTTCAGGGGGGCTGGGTTGTGGGAAGATGTAGCTGGGACAGGGGGTGGAAACTCTTCAGCTATCAAACTCCGCTTTCACCAGCATTACATCATCCCTGGGCCTTTCCCTACAACCACATCAAATGGTCCTAAGGCGAGGCCTGTACAGGGAGGGGCGCTAGATCAGCTCCACTGGGCTTCTGGACGGCCCTGAAACCTGGCCTCCTAGCGCCGATTCACCTATGACACAGCTATTAAAAGTCAACTCACTGTTGGCCACAGTACAAAAAACAAACCCTCAGAATTACTTTGGGCCTCTGAGTGAGAGGTTTATGCTCTGTCATAAAGCTCTCACTCTGTCACTATCACTTTGAGTAGCACTTGATGATCATGTACCATGGAGTGATTTAATTCAACTATTCATAAATCCAGCAAATAAGCCATTGTCAGACTAAATACCACTTCCTGCATCTTGATATCACATAGCCCTTAGTTATCAGTATTAGTTGTCACAAATTTCTATTAAGCGTTCTGACATGTGGCGTGACATAATTATGATGCGATTGCAACATACGGTTGATTGGAGTCACTGTTTTTCTGATGTGTTTCAGCAGGATGCAGACAGAGATGTTGCGATGCGTTGAATGCCAAATGGAGTTGGATGAAGTGATAAGTCACAGAGGAGTGTGTCAGCAGTGGAGCCGAGTGAAAGCTGTATCTGTATCTAGCCAGGCTGGAGACTGGGGGGCATGCAGCACAGGGCGCGGGTGGTGATGGATGAGGACTGAGCAAGAGGAGGACGAGGCATGAAATAGAATGAGGATGAAGGACAGAGGAGCCCAGGCTGGCCTAGGGAGGGGGGGGGAGTGGGAGACAAAGATGGAGAGACTGAGAGTAGAGAGTGAACGAGGGTCATAGAGAGACTAACCCTGTCTCAAAATTGCTGATGTTTGCCCCGCTGTGGCTAGTCATGTAGCCTTACCTTTTCATTTATGCAGACAATATCAGGGAAGCAGGTCAGGACTGTAAGGTTAACATGTCAAAAACAGAGTGAAGTGGTTGGTTGGGATGAACGTTGAATAGGTAGATGTAGACTTTATGTGCTCTGGTGACTTTTGAGGAGCAAAACAACTTTTCTGGCAGACGCAAGTTCTGTTGAGAAAAATGTTTTATTGAATTTGATGCGGCTTCTGTTAGGATTTAAAGCTTGGCTTCAGGCTGCATTCGATATACCACCTCAGAGACCTCTGCTAAATGTTTGCGTGGGTATTAAGCCTTTTAGTGCTCGTCAAAATGGAACACTGAACAATTAACCAGGTGCACATGCATTTTGTGTCTTTAAATATGGAAGGAACTGGGGTATTGTAGGAGATTAATCAAATGACTCCTGAAAGCCAGAAAGTGCTATTTTCTGTGCATTGAAAAAGGATGTCTTAACTTCTCAACCTGCGGAAAATTAACCTATTGTGTGCTGCATGCTCTACCATATTGGAGGAGAATGGACAGGGAGTGAGGAGGAGGATCAAGATGACGAGGATGATGTCATGCTGGGGATTAAAGACACTCAATGGGAGATTCAGATTATTGTTCTCATGACCGCCTTGTTTTGACAGGTTCTGTACAGTCACACAGCGGATTCATGGTGACATATAGACCTAATGAATTAGCAGTTTATTTGAAAGTGCTGCGTTCATATTGTAGCCTAAAAAAGCTGTGATGCCAGTCAACTAATGGCAACAACAAGCAAAC
>CABFOQ010053441.1:7890-19296 GCA_900660455.1 Gephyroberyx darwinii
CACACACGCACGCACGCACACACACACACACACACACACACACACACACACACACACACACACACACACACACAATTTTAAACATGTTCTATTGTTTTGAAAGAAGTGAAATTTCTTCAATTTCCACCCTGAAACAAAACTGTTGCTATGATATTAGACAGTCAATATTTATGAACAGGAACAACTATCCCAAACCTGAAGCTGCTAGATTGATAATAGATTGATAATTGACTTCTCCCATCCCCATAAGCTTTATTTTATTGTATTAGTAACATTTTTTTCAAAAGGAGAGTTTGCAGTCCATCAATCTACTCATTTTCTGCTTTTGGGCAAGGGGCAGGAGCGGAGCAGGGTTAGACGTGGCAGACCTCGGGATGTCCACTGACCTTTTGCATGTTTTTTAATTGAGACAGTTGGAAAGAAGAAGACTGGGAGATAAAATAGTGGAGGCACAGGAAAGAAACTTCTGTCAGGATTCGATCCTAGTGTAGGGTAGGTGTGTGGCTGCAGAGATAATGTGCACAGATCCCACAATTGCAATGCAAAATCACCCCGGGGTGCTGTGACTCTACAAAGTCAGTCTCCTATTCACTGCAGATTTTTTTCTTGATGACATCATCATGTCTGTTGGCTGCCTTGTTTCTACCTGTGTGAGAGTCTTACTTTATATTAACAAATCTAGAATTGTCCAAGATCATAGAAATAACCTGTGTGGATTGTGACTTTAAAATGTCTTGAAATGTCTGATTTAGTTGTTTGTGGTTCAGGTTTCCAAGTTGGACTCATGGGTTCCTTCCCAGCGTGCTGGAAGCTGGGTGGTGTTCCATATCTGGAACAGCTGCGACGGTAGACCTCAGCATGGTGTATCCGTGCTGGGAAATAGTACCAGCATGTGAGCCAGCATGCCTAGTGCTTCTATCCACATGGAGCAGTGTGTACTGTATGGGCTGACTGTGTGTGTGTGTGTGTGTGTATGTGGACCTCCCTTTATAGAGTAATGCCAAAAGAGAGTGGACTAGTAGATAATGAGGCGTGGTCCTGTTGCCCCCTGTTTAGTCACTCAGTGGCTGTACGTGAGACGGTGATGTATGGACAGGAGGAGGTGCAGATGGGAGAGGCACAGCTGGGGAGATGTGGAGTGAACATGCTCTCTCACTCTCATATAATAACTGTCCCTAAAATAGCTTTTGTTCATAATGCACACACACACACACACACACACACACACACACAGACATACATATAAACGGTTCCACCCTTCCCCCTCACCGCGTCAATGCCAGACAGCTGCGTGCCCATGTTGACTACCACAATGCTGATGACCTGCCAGCGGACGGAGCGGTCCATGAGCAGACTCAGGACAGAGACGGTCTGGACAGAGGACAGGGAGCGCTGTTCCTCCTGCATCTCCTCAATCTCTGCCAGGATGTTGCCTTTAGCACGGTACCACTTCAGGGCTAGAGGACGGAGGAACATGATAGGGAATGTGATCAGAAGGGTTGAAGGCGCATTTATATTTGTATACCCACCCTATACATAGTGGTGTTCAATGTGTTATTCCATTTTTTTATTATTCATTTTTACACAGCTATAGAGAGCAAAGTAAAATTGTAAAATTGATAATACTTGATTTATTACTGTTGTATAATTATACTTGTATACTCTATATAATAAAAGCAATTATAAAAAAAGAAAGGCACTCAAACAACCATTTTGATTGTTGAGTAATTTTGGGTGATTTCAATTTTTGCCTCCTGACATCTCAAGACCAGACAGAGGAGGAGAGAGAGAAATGAGTTCTAATAACCAATGAAATAAGCCTGCACATTAAGAAAGCCTTTTAGCAGCTTGCAAGAAGACCAACCCTTCCAGTAACTTTTAAAGTGACAAGTGGAGAAATGATATAACATAAATTGTATGATTCATAAGACATGAGTGACCTTTCTATACAGCAATCTTAGCACAGCTAGGCTAAATGAAAAGTCAATACAAACGGAAAGTAAAATCTAAATTAGTTGCTTTAGCATCTAAAGGATCTGAAGTAGATGTTCAAAAATTTTAATTGACAAAAAAAATAAATTGTTGACAAAAATTCTAAGAAATCTGGAGAAATTAATCTTTTACACTACTGTGCAAAAGTCTAAGGCACCCTAGATTTTTTAAAATATAAATTTAGTCTTAGATGTTTATTTTTTGTTTTCTGCATTCGTGTTTTACATTACTGCTCTTTATAGGACATTTTTTAATATTTAGAAACTTTTCATTCATTATTTTTACAAGTGCCTAAGAGTTTTGCACAGTACTGTTTGTTTTAATATTTTATGTTTTAATGTTATTTTTATTTTCTGTCTGTGTGTGGATAGATAGATAGCTTATGGCACTTTTACTTTAGCACTAGTTATGCTCTTAGATGCATGCGGAAAATCTATGCAGGAGGAAGTCATATGTCCCTCTGGCAAAGTGGTCATCCACGGGGAGCCGCATCTGTGGGTACAGGTTTCGTGACTATATGACAAACGGGTCAGGAGATACGCTTGTTTGAACATCATAGAGGCACCAAATTCGCCGTGTGGGTAGGAGACATAGTCCTCTATCACTGTGTTGAGTTTCAGAAAGTGGTTCTAGGGGCTGCCATAGACACCCATACGGAATAATAGGAAAACTAACAATTACAATAGGTAATTGTTAAAAATAAGGAAGTACATATTCCAACCTGTGATAGCGGCTTGCACATCCTTCTTCTCTATCAACAGGTACCGTGGACTCTCTGGAAACCATGGCAACAGTATCAGCTGGATGGAGGTAGGAACCACCACGATGGACAGCAGCAAAGGCCAATACACTTCCTGTGTGGAAACCCATGCGAAAAGACTCTTCCATGAATGTGGCCACTTTACTATACATAGATATTCCTACAGCGAAATCCAGATTCCTTACAGCAATGGTTTCCAATCCCAGTCCTCGGGACCCAGAGCCCTGCTGGTTTTCATGCCAGCCGTCTAATCAGGAACTATATTACACCTGAATGTAATGAACTGCCATTAGCTACCTAGAAAACCAGCAGTACTCCGGATCCCGCCTGGGGGACTAGGTACTGCATAACACAGTCGCCCTATTATTTATTGTCCTATCATATGACTTACCTTGCAAAAATGAATCATCAGCTATCAGATTTGAGTGTACGGCCTAAAATCTCTAAAACATATATCTAAAAAGTCATCATCCCATCCATTCATACCAGATATCGAAAGAAAAAACACAAACAAGAGCCAGTGGAGAACTGGAAGGCCTAAAAGGAACAACGTACTAGATTGAAATGTTTGTATATTCAATCTTGACACATTGTTGTTAAAGATGCTACCATGTGCTCATCATGTTTGTTATAATTGCTATCTAATTACAGTACAAGCCAGATACATGGTGCAATATCAATCCAGACAGAAATACAGAAAAGGCAAGGAAAACATAGAAGAGATTGTTCATCCTTGAAAGTGTCGCCCTATTTGGTCCAGGATGCCATATCCTAGAGTCTACCAGTGAAGATGCCAGTACCTGTCCTAATATTTCATGGAGCCCCAGCACCTGAGCTATGAAGACTCCAAGACATATGTGGATGCTGGCTATGAGGCCCAAGAAGCCTCGCAGGTTGGTCGGGGCGATCTCACCCAGGTACATAGGCACCACACTAAGAGAGATACCTATTGAAAACGGGACAGAAAAAGTTGTATTACAGGCAAAGAAAAGCTTAGATTTATATTTCAGTGTGATCCAACTCAAACATTATTTAGGATGAGAGCTAAGGTAATATTTTTGATGATTAATTTCTACAGACATTCATATTTTAGTAGTGTAAACTTCCTGCGCAATAATATCACGTGTTACAATTAATCAGGCCATTCTGGCATCAGGTCGGCCTACCTGAGTGTATCCCTGTAATGAAGCGTCCAATGATGACCATGGCAGGGGAACTACATGCTCTGCTGAAGCCCATAAGACCTCCTGCTACAAACACCAGCACAGTGGATTTCACCAGTGTCCCCTTCCTGTTGATATAGTGATCCCTCTTTACTCAACATGATCAAAGAATGAGAAAATAGATATATTGGAGAGTCAGAAGCGCATGCTAGTGTTATGTGGCAAACAAGACGCAGACAGTTGCATGGAATGTGCAGATGCAGCACGCATGCACATACACACACGCACACACACACACATACACACACCCCTTGTAACCACCCATCCACACACACAAGTACTCACCTTCCATATTTGGTAACAAGTGTGCCCACAAGCAGTGACCCAATCACACCGCCAATGGCAAAGATTGACACGGTGAGCGAGTACATGACGGTGATGATCTCCTCATCCAGGATCCGACCGTAACTTTCCATCATCGAGTGGTTGTAAAAGTTTTTGATGTACTGGTGGAATGAATGAATGAATGAATTTACTTTACTATAACTGACATAACCCATATTTAAGACATATTTCAGCCAGTATTGTCTCCCTTCCCAAAACATCGTATTTAGTTTTTACAAAAGCGACCCAGTGTCGAAATGTCAAAATGTGTCGAAATGTGTGTCGAAATGTCAACATTGTCCTATCCATTTCAGAAATGCTGGGTTCACCGAGTGCACATGCTTTTTGAGTGGAAACAAGTTTGTATCCCCCACAATCAAATTCAAATTGAAAAATTGACATTTTTGGGGAAAATAGGACACACATCTTTCTGATAGTTCAGGTTTACCTGAAGGTGTGCATTGAGATCCTACTATTCTGGAAATTATATTACAACAAATTCTGTCACGTCTTCTGTGACAGAGACATCAGCAAAAGATGTTTAACTTAGTCATGTCAACATTAAACTTGCACTTCAAAATACAAGCGCCTTAACCGTCTAATCCAGTGGTTCCCAACCCAGTTCTCAAATACCCCCTTGTCCTGCAGGTTTTAGCTCCAGCTCTACTCAGGCACACCTGAACCAAGTAAGGTAAGAAGATAATTAATTAATTAATTAATTATTATATTATTCCTTTCCTTATAATGAGCAGTAGTAGTAATAGTAGTATTGTTATGCTAACATCTCCCATACATCTATGTAAGGTTGAGGAAGTTGAGGAAGTTGAGGAAGTCTGTGGCCAGTTTAATTCTCTAATCTAATCTCATGACCAAGAAAGGAAGCCAGACCATTGTGATTGTGTTTCTTTCTACTTAAGAATACTATAAAAGGCAAAGGAAAACACCGAAATGTAATTGTATGTCTTTCACCCTCACCACCACTTTAACCTCCTGCTACACCTAAAACTTAATTTGGCACTAACAGGCTCGACTGATGCCAGATGATGCGCTGTAGTCAACAGCGTATCCTACAGAGATCCATGAAGTCATATGCTGCTGTGGTGTAAAAAGCCTTTCCAGTTTTTCCCGTGACATCATCAGATTAGCAGCAATTTTCAACTGTCTACACTATGCATACATTTGTAAGCCACGGTGTTCACGTTTATTGGAAAAAACTACCCAGCCTTCAGTGAAATCTGAACGCAACAAATAAATGCTAAAAACATTCTGCTGTAAAGTCCAGCTAAGACCAGCCGTGAATCTTAGCTGGTATGAGACGGTCAAGCCAGTAGCTCGTGGGACCAGCAGCAGTTGATGAGTGGTCTAAACTGGTCAACCAGATACCAGCAGATTTTCCAGCAGGAAGGACAAAGACCCATGTGACGATAACCATGAGACCTCTGAGCTCAGTTGTACTATCCCTTACTATCTAACCCAGCCAAGTTGCTACCCTTTTTATTTTTTTCAAGGAGAGAGGGCAACTCACACTTGATCAATCAAACAATCTTAGGCTATCCTTGTTGATATTGTTTATTCCCTATCTATCAATCAATTACCAAAAATCCCAGCTTGCTAGACCCAACTATGAGGAAGAGAGATCTCTCTTACTAGGCTATGTGCATCCTCTTTAAGTAAAGAAAGTGAGAAAGTGAGAGAGAAAGACAGAAAACAAGACTGTGCCCTTTTAGAGTGGCTAACGTGCACACAGTGGGCCCAAGGCAGCTGGCAACTCCTTAAAGGTACTACAGCACAAAATGAGGCACTGACACAACGTCCTGTTCACATTAGCCAAATGACATGCTCTAATGTGGAGCATGTCAGGAATAGGAATAGAGCACATGACGCATTTAAAATGACATTGTATTGATACTATGGTGTGACAAAGAGCAGCCTCAGGCTTTGATACACAAAGATAGCTTCAGCTATGGATAGTCTAGACTTAGATTTTGGATAGTCTAACGTCTTCACAGAATCACCTCGAGGTATATTAAGGAGATCAAATATTTTATTGCTCTTGTTGATCACGATGACAACAATGATGATGATGATGATGATGATAATGATGAGGATGATGTAGTGATACAAACCTCTGATGGAGAGTTGACGACTGCCAAATTGTAGCCATACAGCATGGAGCTACCGAATGAGGCCAGGAAAGCCACTGCCAGCAGTGACTAAGGACAAGAAGAGAAAAGCAACATGAGACATACCAACAAAAAATATACAGTAAAATGTTCACACAGTGGTTTTGTGCATACAAAGGTTTCTGAGATCTACATAAAACAGGTTATAGGCTTACTCATCTGCTTTCTCCATATTCTAGACTTAGGGTAGGGGTAGATGTGTGTAGGGTATATGTTGCATATGAGTCTGTGATCTTTGGATTGGTCTGCAATGCTGTACAAGCTTAGAGGCCTGAGCAGCACATGACTGAACCGGGTGCTGGATGCAAGCTAGATGATACCAGCCTGCTCTGTTGTATTGTAAACGCTGTATAGAAACAACGTATTGGTTAAATGTGTGCAGTGCAAATATTTGTGCAAATATGGAGAGAATGAGAAAATAACTATGAGGTCGGATTCCCAGAATAATCTTACCACTGAGCTAATGATTTTGAGAAACACAATCGTAATCCTTAAATACCATTGAATATGGTGGCAAAAGGCAATCTACTGATATAAAACTATAACTCGATTCTTCATCAAACCAACGTTTTCCAGGTTGTTTTGGATGTGGTTAAAGTTATAGGCCTATCGTGACCTCCCCTGTCAAAGCTACTGGAGCCTTGCTGTACTGTCCAATGGTCTAAACCCAGGGATTTCCAAACATTTCCATGGCAACAACTATTATCAAACTATTATCAAAGCAGTCATTCTTATACATTCTGTTTAATTCAAAATAATCAATAATCAATAATCAAAGTGCATCCCATGACATCACTGGTTTGACATTTACTAGTATGTTGAGTAAATGATAGAAAAGAAACGACCACTCTACAGCTCAATGTGGATGGTCATAGCTAACACTTACCCTGGAGACTTTCGCATCGTTTATCAATAACACTTCCTCCGCCATTTAAGACAGTAAATATATCCCGTGAAAATGATGTGCTCCTTTGAGAGGAGGAACAACTCATCCACCAAAACTTTGTGTTCAGCCAGCATCCACATATGTACCATGACGCTACGATGGGAGAAAGGGGGTGTGATGCGTTAATGGGCGGGATTAAGTGGTTTATGAAAGTCCTCATTCTGTACAAAACTATACGAAAGGCTGTGGAGAGACTGATCCGAGATCGGTGTTAGATTGCTGCTCCGCATCTGATGACGGCACGCGCAGTTCTTTGATCAGTTTGATCAGTTAAGTAGAGTTAAGCCAAAACCAGTGTGCGTTCATGAAATTAATGTAAGTTCCATGATATATTTCTCATGTGTTATACATATACATTATAGACAAGTTATATCAGTAAGTATTTAGTGGAGGTTATTTGGGTTTTGCCGCGAGTGTAAGTTACCGCCATTTGGCTGGCTAATGTTTAATTTAATAACCTCACCCATTTAAGTGTTGTTTCGCACAGTCCAGCTAAGGATCATTTCGTTTTATATATTTTTTTTATTAATATATCTGCAATTAAGGACTTTCTGGCTATACTGGCATTATACCGACAGAAAGGCGCCATCCACAATTGCCTCAAATTTAAGGCTTTTTTTTTTTAATGTATTAATTTTTAAGCTTTATTTATACAGGGGGCGTTGACTTAGCACGCTCAGCAACATCCTGCTGCACATTCACACATGTACAAGAAGTACAACCAGTCTTTATATTGGCTACTGAGCAGTTGGGGAGTGTATTTTGACAGTGTCCTGGATGGAGGGTACCCACCCACATCCCCACATTTTCCCATCTGATTCTGGTGCAGGGATGACGTATATTTGTAGGCCAACCCGGAAGTTAACATTGCCCTGGTCCCCTCCACAAAAAGCCTATGGGATTTTTGCATTGGATTTTGGATTATTGCAGAAAATAAGGCAAACAAAAGTTTATGATGCTTACACGTTTAGTTCAGCAAGATAATCTTCACAAATGAACACCGCTTTTATGATTTTTGAAGCGTAAATGCAATCATCAGAAGTAAAAAACTAACATTAGGCTATAAATGAACTAACGTTACACCACGGTCGCATGACTTCAATGTCACCACCACTAAAAATACTATAAATTGATAAATCTAGAAGTTGGAAAGTTTGAGTTAGAATAGTTTGGAAGAGCGCAAGTAGAAACACAACTAGAGGCTGTAAAGGCGGACTAGTGAGTAGATGCCGTTCAATGTCCCCGACAACCTCTGTAGTCTCATTTAGCCACTTGTTAGCAACCGCCTTTTTTCAGACACGTAAAAGCTTCAAAATTCACGAGTGGGCTATTTACTGACGTATTTTATGTCGTAGAACAAAACATCAAAACCTCTTAAGCTTGTGTTAACCACAGACCTTATTTCAGGCATCTAACCAAAAACACATTCAAAAAACCCATTGACTTCGAGACGAGGGAACCGGAAGTGGAATGCTAACTCCCTTCCGGGGTTTAGGACTCATTCCTGCACCACTCTATTACAAGACTGCTTTTCTAACCACAGCATCACTGTTCATGAAACATCAGCATATTGACACTGACACTTCAAATGTCAAATGTGCCCCAACAAATAGCCCCCTCTCAAAGACTCTTATTTTAGCCAACTAAATGGGCAACTGAGTCAGCGTTTTTAATACATGACCTTAACCATGATGGGATATGAACTGCTTAATTATCTTAGGGACCAAACCTGGGTGGAAGAACCTGCTTTCAATCTAATCTGTATCCTTAATTTACCGGAGTGTTTCCTTTATTTTGGCAGATTTTATGAAAACCTGACAACCTGAAGGAGCTGCAGTTTCAAAATTATGACAATGAGTCAAACAGTTGGTGGGTGTTACACTATATTACACTACAAATCTCTCATACTCCCAAATATAGTATGACATGTTAATATCTTTTTCATTCCTCCTTAGATTTTACATAAACATTTACAGCTGTGTTAGCACACACAAAAAATAAAATGATTCACCTTGCCCCATGACACGTCTCCTTTCATTCCTGTGAGTTGTGACACGATTGTCTTATCTACAAATTTTAAAATACAACCTGATTGTATTTTATAGTGTATAGGCCCAAACGGATCTCATACACATGAAAAATGTTATGATTTTCTTTCTTTTTGAGTGTCAATACCTCTGTTTAATGAGGATGGAGGAAGCTGCTACATTGTTTGGAAACTACTTATTGGTTAAATGTGTGCAGTGCAAATATTTGTATAAGTTGTACGAATGTGGAGAGAAAGAGAAAATAACTATGAGGTCGGATTCCCAGAATAATCTTGCCACTGAGCTAATGATTTTGAGAAACACAACCGTGATCCTTAAATACCATTGAATATGGTGGCAAAAGGCAATCTACTGATATAAAACTATAACTCGATGCTTCATCAAACCAACGTTTTCCTAGTGCTCAGATGCTCTGCAAACCTCTCATCCCACACATGATGAGTAAGTAGATGGGAGAGCAACCCTTTGCTTTGACTCACTCAAAGCATGTGAAAACAAATGACATGGATACCTTGATACCTAATTTAGCTGGTAATAAACTAGAGAGGGACTAAGGCAACTACACATGGTTGTACTGGTTTTCACATCCTTAATCAAATCATTTCTCCTTAGATTTTACAAAAACATTTACAGCTGTGTTAGCACACACACAAAATGAAATGATTCAACATGTCCCATGACACGTGTCTCCTTTCATTCCTGGGAGGTATGACAAGATTGTCTTATCTACACATTTTAAAATACTATCTGATTCTATTTTATAGCGTATAGGTCCACACTGATCGCATACACATGAAAAATGTTATGATTTTCAATTTCCTTTCAAAACAATTTATTGAAAGAATGCTGTCAGTTGTTTCTATATGAACACTATACAGTGCCTGAATGTGTCATTGCCTTATTCTCCTCATTCAACGGATGCCCACCCTTTATTTAATAGCAGCAACCACTTATTCTCAAAAGTGTGTATTACACAATAATGTTAAATATCATTATCTAATATTTTGGTTTGTCTGTTGATGTTGACCATTATCAACAAATAGACAAAGCACATCCTATTGCTTACCCAATCAGTAGCAGTTTCCACAAAATTGCAAAACATTCCTTAAAAGGTTTTGTATTGGACTGTATCACTTATCTACAAATGCATTTGTCCCAATCAAGCCAGTGCAGTTTATTCCTGTATCATATGCAGAGAGAGAGCTCCCATGAGACATGTGCAATGCAAATGTTTGATCAGGTGCATCCCAAAGAAGTATGGATCTCAAGAGGGTGATGATACAATGTACACAGTGCACAGCAATACATACAAGTGATATGTGGAGAGAGGTTTGTATGAGCTGGTGTGTGGACGATCTAACTAGTGAAGATGAAAGTGACAGAGACACAGAAAGTGTCAGAGAGAGGCAGACATGCTGACGCCCCACAGGTCTTCGTAGCCATTTCACCACTGTAGATTTCTGTGTCTACGGCATCATTTCTCGTGCCTGTTGCCCCCTCCACATACCTCCTCTTTCCTGCTGCTCTTTCCTACTGTATTCCCACTTACAGTATCCTCTAATGCACAACCAATGAGCCTTAGCGTGGCCCTTCAGACTCGTGCTCCTAACTTTAACCTGACAAGCCAAGTCAGCGCTCATGCGGGTCAAATGGCTTGTGTCATAAGACTTCTGTGAAATGTCGGCGGTATCATGCTGCTTTTGGGTAAAAAATCAATTATGTTCCTAACACAGATACAAGGACACAATTCATAGGGCAGGCACAAAAAAGGGGGGCAGGGGGAGGAGGGGGGTGTATGAGACACCCCCGTGTCACATGCTGGGTTAAGTGGTGACAGTGGAAAGACCTAGTAGTTTGTCATTAGCTGTGTGTGTGTGTGTGTGTGTGTGTGCCTACCTCAGGTTCCCTCTGGAAGATGACCACTCGGCCC
>CABFOQ010053442.1:7072-17926 GCA_900660455.1 Gephyroberyx darwinii
AGCTTTTAAGTGATGAAAATATTCACCCATTTGTTGAGTCAGCATACAGTGATGGTAGTTTCCATGCTAAAGCGGGCGGTATACTCAAAAAGAAGTAGAACTTTTTGACCAAAAAGACAGAACAAGAAAAGAACAAAAGGACCCGGTGAGAGCTCCCCTTGTCCGTGACTGGTCCAAATGCCGTTGCGTCATGGCAGGGGGCAGAGTTCAACTTCCTTTTCTGGTTCATTCACTGTACTGGGAGCAGTTCTCTTTCTGTTTTTCCTTTTCTTCATTTTTAAATATACCAAAGCCACTACCAACTACTCACACATTTGTGCATCTTTCACCACAGCCATTGCTGTTTTGCAATGTTTTGTTTCTGTTTATGGCAACTCGCTCTGGAAATAGGTGCCGAATCACTGAATCACTCTGCGCCCCCTAGTGGCAAGGGATGACATATATATATATATATATATATATATTGTCATGGAAAATTGAACCTACACATCCACACGTGCAAATATGGACTACAGATGTACTGACTCTCCCTTGCGAATATACTGTTTCATGCTGTGTGAGTAGAATGGTCTCCTCTCTTGGGCCATAACTTCACCTTCCCAGAGGCCCTTGTCACTGTGGCCCTGTTTAGACTATGGATGTTCTCAACAAGGACACAACATGTGGTGTTTTCACGGTCCTTCTATCTTTTTGTGTCACCTGTTCCTATGTCTGCACATTCTGTCACGTCCTTGAATGGTGCTTAAAGACCAGTGCAAACCCTCGATTCTTTGAAGAAATGTATGTTGCCTATGTGCGGTGTACACCTCTTCCTCTCATGAGATCCCTTTTTGTAATAAATATATATTCAACTAAGACGAACCTCAGACTCAAGAACTTTTCTACATCATATATATAGAAGTAAACAGAGTTTTTATTGAGTATACTGACAACGGTGTTCAGGGACATGTTGGCCAGTGGTTCTTTTGTCTTTTTGAGTATACCTTTGCCTTAACACTGAGCATATATTATGAGGAGTGATACTTATTAGGGGCTGGCCAGCTCTGCTACAGGTCCCTCTTGGATTTCTATGTATTCTTTAGGTGGGTGGGCCTATAGGCCAGGCAGCCTGTGCGAACATCCCCCTCCCTCCTGTCATCCGCCCTGAGGTGTGTGTGTGTGTGTGTTCCTGCCACCCCCCTTCCTTCATTCCTGCCAGTCGTCTGCAGGGTCAACCAGCTATACTGGATGGTCGCGATAGCAGTCATCTCTGACTCCTGTCCTTAATTTTATCTTTTATCTAGAGGGGTTATATGGGAGCATGTCATAAAAGAAAGATGTAGACATCAAACTTGGCTATGTTGCTGACAAATGGTTGTTACTCTGGGAACCGATGGTGTAAGAGGAGATTGTGTGGGAGACCGAAGGACAGAAAAACTGCCTTTTCATTCAAGAGATTGAATCAAGAGATTAAATGAAAAGACATTTATAAAGTATTTAGGGAAATGAACAGCTTATGTTTTAAACATTATAAACATGTCTAAATGAATACAGTGAATTCCAGCTAGTACTGTCATATATAATATAAATATGTGGTCTTATTTTAAACTCGCATTTATGGACATTCATGTAAGTTAAAGAAACTAAGTAATTAACTAAGACAAACAAGACCCTCGGAACTAAGTTTGGTTATTCGTAGAAGAAATTTCTGAATACGCAAACCTAGTCTCTCCTGATTGGAATGAAGCTTAGTGTAAGTTCAATCAGGAAGGCTACCCTCTCTTCTTTATCTATCCCACTCCTCTCCTATTATCCAATCAGTTTAAATTTTGAGAGGAATACGCCCCATTGGTCTTGCAACATGACTAATCATCCAATCACCTAAGTCCACGCATTCATACACCTTCTCTCACACCTGCTCTGGGAACCAATCACGAACCAATATGTTCTCCCTCCTATGTTGCTGTCATTTCAGCTGTCAGTCACCTCTTCCACCACCACCAGCATCTTCACCCCATGCATGGGTATTTTGTGGAGTCTACACCAAAGCTTGTTTCTATTAACTTTAATAAATCATTTCTGAAGATGAGACCTAGTCTCTCCTAATTGAAATACTATATTTTTTACACAATACAATGTTAACTTAATAAATTAATTATCTAATCACAAAATAGAAGTTAAAGTAAAATTAGTTAAGTTGACTTTCTTTAAGGTCAGCTATATGCCAGCAGAAGTGGAGAATACAAAGGCAGGTGTTTATCCCTAATAATAATAATAACTAGAGTAGGTTACATTTTCTGAAGAAAATTTGTGTGCTTGCTTTAGCTTGAAAATGTTTAGAAATGAAGTAGAATTAATTAGACACATAATGTGTTAAGAAGTAATAGAGGCAGAAGTAATAGCAGCAGTAGAATCAGTATAGAAGTAAGTAGACATGGTTTATTGATGTATGGTTTGAATGAACCATTTTGTGAAAAAAGTGTGATGATTGGCCAGAATTACAAGCACTAGCAGTTCGCAGTTCGCAATTTTCAAATTCTTGCAAATGTTGTGGGGATTGGTGGAATGTGCATTAATTAAAGTGATTGCAAAATTGCTAATTCCTGGAGGGACTGGTGACTATCATTTTTATGATAGCAAAGATTGAGAAAAAACAGATACCAAAAAAGAGCAAGAAAAAAAGAGGGGGATGTCAGACTGATGGTAAAAATCTGTATTCTTGTATGTATGCCACTGAACATTTGGCTTCAAAGTGTTTGATGTTGATGGGAGAGGAAGACAATTTCTGGCAATATGATGATGATGATGATGATGATGATGATGAAATCTATAATTCCTGGTTGACATATGGGCTGTAAATATTACACGACTGGGGGGGTTAAATGTCATATGAACTGCAAAAGTTTATCTGACATCAGAAATCTGTCGCTCTGTTGGCTGGATAAATTATAGACAACAAATGATAAGTTGTCAAAAGCATATATATATATATATATATATATATATATAATAGTCTAACTCATTCATAAACCATTCAACCTAGAGACGTCATACCTGTTCATAGAGTCGTAAGACATGATTTAATTCATGTTGCTGGCTGACTGACTGACTTTAACAGTTCTCAACAATGTACTTGGCAATAATCTAGTGCACCAACTAATGGTTATTCAACAACCAAGCCTTATATGTTTGAAATCACTTCAAATGTAATTTCCAGAGACCTTACATATTAAACTCACCCAAACCCTCAAGACTGCTGAGGCACTGAAACATTCGCAGGCACACACACACTAGGTCTGCATCAGGCTAGAAATTAAGCCATAGCTCGCCTGTACCCGTCGTCTTTACTACCCTATCTGAAAATGGCCCGACAACGTCTAGTAAAATTTGGGCCCGAGCCTGGCAGCTCCCAGAGCAAACAACAACACATACATGGAATAGCCTTGTAGTAGCCTATGTCCTCAGTAGTTGCAATAAAAACATGTATGTTGCCCAATGAACAAAGCAAATAGCCAAAACTGCTAAAGAATTCTGAACTACGCCTATTGGCTCGGCGGCCCTACAGCACAGCACACACAGACAAATAAATTGTACCTGGCTTTATGAAAACGATGTTACCATGCAATTAGAAATAAAGAAACATAGCAGTTTCTATCCATAAGAATTTAGTCCTAATTCTCTAAGAAACATGACTTGACTGTTTGAAACTATTACAGTGTGAAGTGAAGTGAACTATTACAATCACAAAGCCTCTCAATGAGCGCTAAGGAGGAAGAGCATTGCGTCCACAGTAGAAGTCCAGCGCTGTCCACCAAACCAGGCTTGAAGTAACGGTCCCACATTCGACACTTGACATAACCGGCTGGTTCACTTTCATTTGTGAGCTCAAGATCAAAGTGACTCTTCTCCAATTCATTTGGGCTCAACATATACTCCCCACCCTTATCTTCCTTTTTACCACATCCATTTTAGCTAGCATGAAAACTGACCGCTACCTGACTTCAGCGCAAGTTTCTCATAGTTAGTTTGAACTGTGCGACCCACGTGACACCCTCAGGCACACACACACACACACACACACACACACACACACACACACACACACACACACAGAACAGGCGTAAGAACAAAATAGGAGACAATGGATTCGATTTGAACGGGCATTATTAGCGTAAATATATCAAAACAAGTTTATGGCTCACAACTTCAAGGACAGAATCCGATCTGACCCGATGTACTAGAAACAAGACATGGGCCTGACCCAACAAAATCAAAGCATACCCTGTCAGGCCCTTAATTTATTTATTCCAAAAACTGCTGTTGCTGCTGCCAGTAATGTAAATGCTTCACTTCCTTTTTGGAAGTTTTCCAGGAAAGACCTACCTCCCACCAGGTGTTTAGATGAGTTAGTTGGCTCCATGAAACCATTGCTGTTTTGATGTGTGCTTTCACCCTTTTGTTTCTATTTGTTGGCAATTGTGTTCTGAAACTACATCTCAATAGATAGATGATCAAAAAACAGCCAATGGACAGGAAAAAGTTCAATGAGCCATCCTACATCGCAATGCAACTTTGGAATGACTAAAAATAACCGACCATCAGACGATGAAAAAACTGCAAATTGGAAAAGAGTGAGTGAGTCCAATGACCTATCACCCAATGCGACATTGGGATTAATACATATAGACTACCAAAAGACAATCAAAAAATCAGGAATGGGGTTTAAATGACATCATCAATCAATAGGATACTCTCTCAAATCTCAAGCCATCACACATCTCCGACAAGCTGTCACTCATGTAAATGCGACTTTGGGATCAATTGATATGGACAATCACACATCTCAATGCGACTTTAGGATCAATACAGTCAAACAGGAAAGGAGTGGGGGCTTAAATGACATAACCAATCAGTAGGAAACTCAATAGATATAGAAGATAGACCGATGGACCAACCTAGCTGCTGTGTGTCAATTGCCAATAGAGATTTGCAAAACATTTATTTATATGACAGTGTCATGGATTATTACTTCAAGCTGGAAACTAATCACTGCAGATTTTCTCTAAACAATTGTCAAACTGTTCCACTGAAGAATGAGATTCATTTTTTCCTTTCTGGAGCTGGTGGAGAGTCAGCTCTGATGGCTTTTATTCCTGTTCATTTGCCATATCTATTGTATCTTACCCAGCCATCGTCTCTATCTGATATGGGTACAGTGGAAGGTGAATGAGTAACACTCTTTCATCCCTCAACAACCATTATCGAGTTGCCCTTTGAACTGCACACAGCACACTCATGTTTACCAACCTGGCCAGTTTCTATCCATTCATCCATTTTCTAGTCACTTATGCAGGTCAGGGGTGGCAACAGGGCAAGCAGAGCAGCCCAAATGTCCTTTTCCCCAAGAAACTTCCTCCAGCTCCTCCTGAGGGATCCTTAGGCGCTCCCAGGCATGCTGGAAGATGTAGTCCCTCCAATATGATAATATCTGTGTAATAATAAGAATATCTGTGGCCGGACTATGATCACTTTATACTAAAGGATACCAGAGGGATGTTGGTGAGTCCAGCTTTCTCCGGACAGAGCACTTGTTCACTGCTTTTTAGGAGACAGCTCTTCTCTGTTGCAGCCCCACTTTGTGATTTAGGCTAATGAGTGTATTTTACCTAAACATCTTGCCTAGTGCAGCTTTAACATTCACCATTCACTGCTCCAGTGAAGCTGCTCAGTGCTCATAAATAAAGGCTAAAAAAAAAACTAAAACTTGACAGGGGCCTCAGCCAGCACATAAATTAAAAAGTAGAGATAGTTCATCTGCAGTAAAACAAAACAAAAACAGAGGAGTGATGTAGTTTGATAGTGTATAGTGTAGTAATGTAGTGATAAAGTATAGTGATAGTGTATAAATAAAACAGCAATAAAACAGGAGAAATAAACATATATTAATAAAACACTCATTAAAAAAAAGTTTTTAGGAGGGATTTAAAGGAACAAACTGATTTGACTAGTCTATTTTTGCAGGCAGGGCATTCGACTGATGGCAAAATCTTGGTCCCCTTTAGTCTTTAGTTGGGACTTAGGAACAGACAAGAGCACCAAAGAGAAGATTTGTTTTTGTTCAGCTGTTCTGAGACATCCAGCATCTGTGAGGCAAGCCTTAAGATGAGTTAAGTTGCTAAAATCACTGTTTTTTAGGGGTACATACAGTTAGGTAGTTGGTTACTTTCACAAGCGCAGTCTTTGTGCTGTGGCAAGCTCTAAAGCCTGATTGGAACTTCTCAAAAATGTTTTTAGTATTCATAAAAGAAATTAGGTGAGAGAAAACTTTTTTTTCTCAAGAACTTTGGATAAGAAAGTAAAATGGTTATAAAATTTCTGAGAACAAGACAATCCAAATTAGGTTTCTTCGACAGTAGGTTAGTGCTTCACTAATTTGTCTTTAGTAGGTAGCTAACTTGGTAGCTAAATTATTGTACTTTTACCTTAGCACTGGTTATGCTCTTAGATGCTTGTTTAGGAAGGAAATGCACTTACGATTTCTGGTGACTAGTAGTTCTCGTGCCTAGCTACATTGAATGCACTTAGTGTAAGTCACTTTGGATAAAAGCGTCTGCTAAATGACTGTAATGTAATGTAACAATGGCATGTTTGAAAGAGGAGGGGAAGGGGGGGATTGTGCAATAGCGCACAATACAATAACATACTATAGCAAATATGTTACCCATTTTCAATGCTATTTTGTGTATGGAACAGGTGCTGTGTGTTAATTTAAAACATGCTCACTTACTTATACAATGGACCAAGCTTTTAATTGCAACAGAATTGAAATTACAAGAGAGCCATTTGAAGCATACCACAAACACACACTCTGAAGTTAGAATGTTTCACATTTTGCTATTAATTCTAAACTAAAATGTGGCCAATTAAGCATCCAGTAAGTGAATAAGAAAACGAAGTTTAGATGCTACTGCTTTGTATAGACCAGTTTAACAGGCAGCAAATCAGGAGCCTGTTTGATACAGAGTCACTGTTTTGCTTTGATGGGCAGAGAGAGTGTACAATGGTCAACAGGGACAAAGTCTGAAAACAGGCAAAAAACAACGACTGTATATAATTAGCGTATTGAAATGTTATTGTCATTAGTTAGTGTTAGTAGTCACTGTGGCCGGTGACCCTTATTGATTTATCGACTAAAGACCAATTTTACCATTATTTGACACAGGTGGTAATTTTGAACCCTGTGTGTTACATGTATAGGGGAGTGAAATGTCTCACACTAACTGACTGACCTGAATTTGAAGACCAAAGCGTCATCGTAGAAAGTATGTTGAAAATTACTAGCTGTGCTTTGTTGAAGTAGAGGCTTGTAAGTTGGTAATCTAAAACATGGTAAATTGTACTACTGTATATTAGCATGAACAGTAACCTGCAAAAATAAGGCTTGGTTTGCAACATAAGAAAATGTCCTTTACTCACAGAGAAAGTTAGGACACCACAGTTCAAAGTAACACAGTAAACTGTAATTTCACCAAGTGACTGCCTAGAAAAATGAAAGCTAATGATTAAGGGTAAAATTTTAAACTCCAGAATATTCAGCACTGAAAAAATAGGTGGAAAATGTTTGGAAAGAGTTCGACTGATATGGGTTGTTGAAAGTCAATACCTCTACCGATAAGTCGCTAATAGCTGTTACTTTGGGCCAATATTCAATGTCTTTGAATATCAATATATATTGGTCTCTAATATCAAAGTTCAGACAATAAATAATTTCAGACTGAAAATGACCAAAAATCACAATGTAAACAAAGCCAGTAGTGGAGCAGCAATCTGTCAAACACAGGGCGCCATACTAGGATTTCAAATTGGGTTACAGCTTTAGTAGACTATAATGGGCCCTTAAAAGTGATTAAATTAGAATTATAGACTTACAGATTTACATTTCAAAAATACTATGGCCCTTCTATGCCCCTTCCATGTCCAGGCCAAAGACTAAATGTGCCACTAGGCTTTGGAAAATCCTGTCTGACAAGCTTTGGCTGGAAAAATCACTGTCACTAATGTAAAAACCTTTTTACAGACAGGCTTACATATAATATGTGTTTGCCTATACTGTTCCTGCTGCGCTTACCTGTTTTATTCCTCTGTAACCCTGTTTTAAATCAATATCAGGCACTTTACTGTTTATTTACTGGCTGGTTCAACCATCACAGATACTGAAACCCTATTGTTTTTGTTAGGATTTTTCTTCGTTTCCTGCCTTAAAACAATCTGTACCTCAGAGACTGTGGTACCAGAGTGAGTACATTTGGTGAATAGGTGTCATAGATACCAATCAGATACTTGTATGGTATAGAATCTTTTCCTCAGATTCCTTGGCTCGAGACATATCTATTGTACATGTTGGATTTAATTTCCACCATGATAGTTTTTCTGCCATTTTGAATTTCAAGGCAAACATAAACCTAAACCAGCACAAAACTTTCACAATATGGCGGCACAGTAAAATACATATTGCAACAGCTTTGGAAACTGTTTTGAACTGATACTAGAAGGATATATTGTCTTGATTTCCCAAAATGATGCATGTAGCAGCTATGGACAACTACGGATGTCATCTCAATTTTGGCGCTATATTTACACAGGTTTTCAACTTGTAACAGCATCTAATTAACGTCACAATGTGTGCTGGGACTTTTTTGAGTACCAAACCCAATGCTGTTACTGCATCCCACTCACGTGCCGTTGATGACTCCGTCTGGGTTGAGCATGGGGATGATTTTGAAGACAAACGCCTCCCTCAAACTCTGGGCCACTGGGTCGCTGCTGCATAGAAACTCCAGGGTGCCCTTCATCACCCAACTGGCATTGGACTCACCTGGATGGACTCGCGCTGTCAACACAATATAGGGCCGATTACCTGGAGAGAGAGAAGAAAAGAGATAGGGTGAGAGGGGTGTGTTTCACTTTGTCAATACAAACACATAAATGGTTTTGTCAACTGCTGTGTATGTTGACTGTTGTCAACTAATGAATAATTAATAATGAATATCAATGATTATGTACTATAGTATAGTTATAGTATAGTAGTATAGATATAGTATAGTTAATGTTGTAAAACCAAATAATTAGTAGATATTATAGATATTGGTGAAAACAGTATCTGGTGTTTCTGGTAAACAGTCATGGCAGTGAAGTGAAAGAAAGAAAGAGAGAAAGAAAGAGAGAAAGAAAGAAAGAAAGAAAGAAAGAAAGAAAGAAAGAAAGAAAAAAAGGTCAGAGCATGAGGTCAGCCACATGGCAGCAACCCTTGGGGTTACCTTGCTCAAGAGTACATCCACAGGGTGGACATTTGGGATCATGGGGGATCAAACCTGGAATCTTTCAGTTACAGGAAAGTCTTTCTAAACTCTAGGGCACCCCGGCAATTACTACTCACTACAAAAATGCTCCTATTGTTAACTAGTAGATGTCTAAATGTCCTCTTTTCTGCCAGAGCCTCAATCTAATGCCGGTCTCTAATTAAAGCTATGATAATTGGCTGTCCTCTACAACAATCACAACAGTAAATTAAGACTTCTTTTAAAAAAAAAATTGCCTTTATTTGACAGTCAGTAGAGACAGACAAGAAAGATGAGGTGAGAGAGGAGGGATGACATGCGACATAGGTCCCGGGCCGGATTCAAACCCAGGACTTCACAGCTATGTGGTATGCGCCTTAGACCATTGAGTCACCAGGACACCCCACTTAAGCCTTCTTAGTGATGATAACAGCCGGGCAATTATGTAGGCAACTTGTATAGGAAATGAGTGAAAATTGAAACATTGAGCTGGGGTCATAATTAACATTTCTGTGTGTCAGTGTGACTACAATATGAATGTTGTATAGCTAGCATGTTAACAGAGCGTATGCATTAGTCAGGGTAATTTGAATTTTATAAAGATAATAATTAAGTTCTATTCATCAGCCAAGCAATATAGTTTTAATAGCTCTTGAACAGTAGGTATTAGTGTTTATTCATTGATTGAAATCAACAGTTACCATATGCGGTCACAAGTGTGTGTTCATATATTATAATATTATATCATGAATATATCAACTATCAAGGGCGTGTGTATATCACTGTGTTTCTGAACCCTAAATTCCTACACCAATTTTAACCCTGTCTGACGGAGACAACAAGACTTTTTAAACAGCGTGATAATTTCCCCTTCTTATCTGGAATCTTAGTTTTAATCCTAGTCATTGAACTTCAAGCACAAAAAACAGTCATTATGAATTTATCTCTACAATTTGATAGATATCAATCTATAGATATAACTATATAGATATAGTGTATACCAAAATTACATTTACACAACCATAAAAGCTTATGACAATGACTTTTTGTATATCTTGATCAAAGGTTCATTTTTAGCCTCTTCAGCCATTACTCTCATCCAATGCAATTCACTGTCTCCCACACCTCATTGGTCAAACGGCCTACTGCTGGTTGAGGTCCATTACTATTGGCCTGTGGCCCATCAAGGTCCATCACTATGGGTTTATGGAGTTGATTAGGTCCATTACTATTGGATTATGGAGGTAGTGAAGCCCATTATGACTGGCTGATTGAGTAGTCTTGGAACATTAGTTGCAGTGAGTTGGGTGTTGGGTGGGTGTTACATTGTTTCATATCATAGGTGATATGATATATTGTCTTGGCTATCAGGAACAACAAGGCCATACATGTGTACCATTATGAGGCAATGCAGATGGGCAATTTTACCAGCAATTCATCGAACAGTATTTTTTCTATATCCATATTGATTTAGCATTAATTGCCAATCCCAATTTGTGTTTTAAGTAGTAATCCACAAGGTTCTTTTTTTTTTTTT
>CABFOQ010053443.1:0-12665 GCA_900660455.1 Gephyroberyx darwinii
ACACACACACACACAGACAAATTAGTAGTATTGTCTGTTTCCCAACCAGACAATCCACCACCCCCCACCTACCCCATCTCCCGTTACCGTGTGCTTATCTGCTCTCTCGTTTCAGTCCAGTGGTTTCAGCCTGCCTCGGCTAATGACTGGAGGCCAGATTGGTACCGGACTGAGACTTCCAACTGAGCTTCTCTCTAATTAAAACGACAATTAAATCCGCCCCAACCCCAGTGCAGTAAAGCGCGTTGCGTTTCGACCACGTCACGTCCCGATAGAAATGACTATTGAAGTAAACTATGTATAGCCCCTCCGACCATAGCTACTGGTTGAGGTAGTCCTTGTAAACAACTCTATGACTAGCCTGAACGATACACACACTTGGAAACGAGAGGTAGACTGACCGTGTTAAATTTACCTCAGTGTGGTGCGTTGTGACATGATGCGTTAAAAGCCTCGCAAGCGCCTCGTTGGGCGCAATCTACATTTTACAGTGCGGTGAAGCAGCTCTTATACCAGAAGGAATCAACAGTAATCTGCAATTCCTAAATCACGGACAGTGCTTGTGATAAAAATGTATTGATTTAGCACTGGAAAGGACACGTTTATGATCCCGCGAGACACCTCTAGAGATGTATTTCTAGTGAGGCGCGAGAGAGATAGGCTAGAAATTCACTAAAATAAAAATCAAGCCCATCATAAAAAATAAATGGTCCAGTAAAGTAGATACCATCTGAGACGCAACGTCAAATCACACCCCGCGGGCCCAGTCAAGGGCCCTCTCAGGCCAACTGAACTACCCTATAAATAAACCCTCAAGAATAGATTTATCTCTACTTGTCTAGGTACATTTGACAGGAACAGACACACAAAAGACATAGGAACATACCTTTAAAATGGCTAGGAAATGGCAAAAGAAAAAAAAATCCAGACGGTTTTAATGCCAGTCCTGCCAAAGCCACATGAGAGACAGGCAGTCCCACACACACCAACACAGACACACAGTGGGGCATGTAGCAATAGAGTCAGAAATAGAGTGACACGGGCAGCTATACAGCCAATCTCTCTCTCTCAAACACACACACACACACACACACACACACACACATCACATACACACACGCAGCTGGGTTGACAGACGATTCCTCTATAAATATCCGCGGGCAGGGGGGAGGTGGTAGGGGATACTACCCTGTTTGGAGAACTGGGGGATAGCAGAGGAAAGCAAGAGAGAGAAGCAGTGGGAATTAAGGAAAGAAAGAACAATCCATAACCGGGTGGAACAACATGTGAACAACACTATTAAATATGTACCGACGCTGCTGTTTTCCAAAGATGTATGGAGGCAGGACAAAAGCAGAGCCAACGGGGAAAAGGGACCCCAAGTTCTAATATAAGAAGAGTGATAATGCATGACGGCCGCTGCGCCGGGACAGAGGACGCAAGCGCACTTGTGCAGTCCCGTCCAGTTTGACTGACAGCTACAGCTGACGGGAGGGAGGTGAAATAGGGAGGAGCCTCCTGTGGGAGAGAAGTCGCCTGGGTGGAGGGATGAAAGATATGAGGAGAGGAGTGACGGGCCTGGTGGGGGAGGAAATAGTATGGAAGATAAGATCTGTGAAAAGGATTGGGAAAATAGATGTAGCAAACGGAAATGACCTGTAGATTCAGAGCTGGTCCAAGGAGAGGCACAGTTGTTAATTTCATGGATCAACTTCCAGGGGCAAAGAAAAAGAAAACTCCTTCCCATAGCCCAGGAACCTGCTTGACTAAGAAAATGAACGCTTACAGGAAACCTTTAGGTCAAATACTTGATGCCAAAAATGATTGAGGAGGAAAACCTCATAAAGTGGAGCTATGGGAAGAGACAAAGCACCCCAAGCTAGGAGACTGGCCAGCCCGGACTGACAGAGTTGACAAAACCCATCAATCAGGTTGAAGGAAAGTTAGATAAGCATTGTTGAGAACTGCACATTACCTCCTCTGATTCCTCTGAAGCCCACATTCATTTTGTTGCCCATGTAAAAAGGGTGACATAAACAACATTTATTTTGAAATTCCCATACTTTTTCTGATTTTGAAATTCAAATTTGACGGAATATGTGGCGTCTGCTACGTCATTTGTTGGAAAGTGAATGTGGTATTGTTGTATCTTCACGCAGGTCTTTGCTTACACTCGTAATCCACTAAATTGTTCATTTCGCTGGTTTGAAGGTCAAGTTATTTATACTCAATTTACAAAAGTAGGGGCAATTATGAACCCACTGGAAGCAGAGATGCGGAAATCTTTTCAATTTGCTCCGTAACACAGCAGCTAATGCATTTAATTAGGTATCGTCAGTGATGGATTGGTGAATAAAAAAGTGGATAAACGAATAACAAATAAGAGGCAAATAACCACCGATATAAACAAAAACAAATATTATTTTCAGATCTCTATTCTGCAAATGAAGCTGTTGGTGAAGTGTGTTTAGGTGGGTTTACCCTCCACTACATTTCTGGGCATTAGTGGAGAAAGCAACAGTTTGGACACAAACGTTGGATCGGTGCAGTAGATGTGAGAGCTTCACGGTCCGTGGGTATTTTGGCCTGTAGCGCCCCCGGTGGACAGTCGCTGCCATGTCGCCAGCCTCTGCCGACTTGTCCATGATCACGTTGCTCTGCTCCTCAGATGATGAGCCCACAGCTGCTAGAATTGGCAGCCCAGTATGTGTGCGAGCAGTGTTTGATTTGTTCAGTTGGGTAAACTGAAAGGTATTACGATCACCAGTCACATGAAACACGCAAAAGGTCACCTTCACCCTATGACTGGGGTTTGCCAGGTAATCAGTTAGCACAAAGATGGCTTGAAATGTTTACAAAGTTACAAGGAAAGACACTTATTTGGCTAAATGATATGTTGTTTTTTATATTTTTTTATATTTATATGTTGTTTATATATATATGGAGAATAATGCCCATAAGTAAGGGATTCTCACTAGAGACCAATTGTTGTTGGACCATCTAATTGACATTTTGATATAATACAGCTCGATGAGACATTTCTAGTGGGAAATGCACTTAAAATGTGGATATCCTGGGAAGCCATTAAAACATGTTTAAAAAAGCAATATGCACAAAACAAAATTGATGGTTAAGCAGGTTTAGTTCTCATATAAATGACTTGTCAAAAAAGAAACACTATGGTAACAGCAGCAATCCCCTCACCGGCAGGGAATGAGACATGCTACTTTGTTTAGGGAGCATCAGGGTGGGGTCATCTGGATTCAAGCCTCTCCGACAACACACATCCACCCTGTCGAGTGTCCTAAATCACTCATTCTCCTCCAGAGGGGGCTGAACCTGACCTCTGACCTCCCTGTGGAGGGGTGCAAGAGAAAATAGATCCTTGGATACTCTTAATAATCCTTCTATTCTATAAATAACTATTCTTGTTTATGCATTGTTTGTCTGTTTGTGAGTTTCTTCTGAGGTGTGACAGTCGACCTTCGACCTGCTTACACTTTAACGTTTTGCTCTTAATTGAGCTTATCATCTTCGATCTTTTACTTGCACTAAGCTAAGACTAAAACTAGGTATAAAATCATTACAACTGAAAACATTCCTAATACAATTAACAAAATACAAATAAGAATTAAAAAAAAAAAATGTAAACAAATTTCAATAACAAAGGAGGGTTTCTGGAGGATTGACAAACTAAGTTTATTTGTTGAGATTTTAATGTTAAATAGTATTAAATTAGCAAATATCAATGGATAGAAAAGTGGGCTAGGGAGGTTTCTCTCTTTTGTTTCATCATTTATCAAAAACTTAATAAATTGTTATATTTCTCCAAACCAGATTACATAATTTAATTAATACTTTAAAAAGTGAAAGCGCTAGCAGTAGTGACAATAATGCATAGAGGATCATATTAATGTCGTCAATATCTGGTATTAGTTGTTAAAAGACCAAAATTGTGTATTAGGAACATACGTGTTAATATTGAATGAAAGTTAAGTGACAATTTGAGAAAACCTTACTAATTGGTGTGAAAACAAGATATTCAGTTATATTTCAATTGCATACGAGTATTTCTCAAAGATCTAAACATTTTGATTTGTATCAGTTCTAAATAATGTACTCTTGAATAAGAGTAAAAAAAATTTTTTTTGATAAATGATGAAAACAGACCCCACTGTAAGTCAGCCTCTACATACAGCTTATTATATTTCTACAATCCAATGTTCCTGCATTGTGGCCAACAATTCCTTATCTTATTAAGTTCATGGAAGAAGATGACACAGGAATAATCATTAATGCACTGAACACTTTGGTGTTCAGTGCCAAAAATAGAAACCAGCCAAAAATAGAAACTTATGGGCTTCATTATAATGGCAAGCTGGTAACAAGTTAAAATGTAAGAAGACACGGAGAACTGCCACCATAACAAAACAACGTAGCGCAGTGTCAAGGTGCAGACAGCATCAGTGTGGGAAAACGTTGGCAGTGATAGTAAGCTCAGTGTGGGGCTGCCTACTAGATATGGTTTGGTTTTCTTCAAAGGTGTAGGGGTTTACACAAGACTGGGAAGAGAGGAAAACTATTTTGAGTCTGAATCATCATGAAGGTGAACAGAGAGACTGGTTGTGTGTTGTACAATCAACTGTTAAGAGCAACACTTTTTAGTTTTACATTGGGTTTTGTTGTATATTCAGAATGTTACTATATATTTATTGTCCCAGGTATCCAACCTTACTGGAAGATGGAGACAATCTGAGCAGAAAATCCCAGTATCCAGTAATCCCCATCGTGTGTGAAGTGTGTTGCCTATCGACATTGGTAGTGTGCAAAAGAACCACATTCCAAATGGCTGGACATTGTTAATAAACATAAAAATGTTGTGCACTTGTGGCTGATGCTGTGTTGCTACTAATCATGTGTACTGTGTGTATGGAAACTGGTAACGTACACAACATAGTACAAATTCCCAATTGCAAAAACAAGTGAAAGATGAAATGATATCTATTACAATAAATATCATCCTAAAACACAAATCCTGACACTGGCTTCAAAAACATTGTTGCAGTGGCATTCCTGGCTTGCCTTGCAGGGTCCAAGCTTAGAGTAACAATATGACTTGGGAGTTGACTTGCACTATGCAGGTCAGCTCACTTCCCTCTGGAAGCAGAAAGTGCAAAATGTTCATGTACAGAAAACAACTTAAAACAGGGTTCCCTGTGTAAAAGCCACTGACTTTCCATGTCTCTGCTGTTTTTCCAGGTCAGAGAAGCTTTAAAGGGATAAATAGTCAGAGCATTTGTTATTCAATTATCCACCAAAACAAAGCTTGAGTGTTTCCTGTTTGTTACCCAGTTCATCTTACCATTGGCCACGTCTCAGCTGGGTGATATGCCAAGGACGAAACAAGCTGCAATACATTCTAGTGGAATAACAAAGTGATGTATTTGTAAACGCTGATATTGCAAGACTTCCCTGGAGAACTTCTGAATTTCCCTGGAGTTTCTTCTCTGGAAAACACTTTACAAATTCCATGTTGCATTTTAGGTGTATATAAATTTGGCAATTTCTTCCACAACTGTCCATCTACTACTAGTGCCAGTATGGGACGTTAATATGGATCCATGATATGTGGTAGCTTGCTGTATGAGTTCACAACATTCCATTTAAATTAAGCAAATGTGACAGGAGGCAACACGGAAAAAGGATTTTTATTCATGAACTGTTTTTACAAGCAGTCCAACACGTAAGTTCCTACCTGTCCTGAAAACAAAAATCATTGAAATAAAATAAAATTTAATAACAATAATCATTGAATAATATTATCAATAATATATCAGTATCATCATAACCTTAATGGTAATAATAACCCAAAGCCAGTAGTATTTGTGTTTGTTTGTGGCGTATGAAAAACAAACAAAACAAAATAAAACAAAACAAAACAAAACAAAACAAAAAAGGTTTCTGATGGGTGTAAACCGGAGTATTTCTACAGCGAGATCTCAGGTGTGAGCTCATAGGCGTGGGAGGGAGAGAGCTCCCCAGACACGCAATAAATACGAAAGAGCAAGAGTCCGGTATTCAAACAAAAATAATCATCTGTAACTCGCAGGTACAATATCTAAAGTCTTTATGTGCAAGATTCGAGCTGAAGTCTTCACCACAAACAATTATACTCACATCGAAACCCCTAACCTCCCCCAAACAATTTCTTTTGTTTTCTACATTAAATCTTTTAAATAAACCTATAGCATTTTTGTCATTACATATACACATATATTTATATATACTTTTGTTTTTTTTTCCTATACGCCATCCTTTTTAAATTGTCTTGTGTCGAGCGTGTGTGTTTTGAGCGGAGACTTTGTGTATGACAAAAACATCTCCGCCGGATAAACATACAAAGCGATAATGAAGCACACGTATGCTCACGCACTCACACGACATACGTACAGACAGTGTGTAAGAAACCTATTAGGAGCAAGCAGAGAACTGCGTGGTTGTCTCGGGAGTCCGATGGCCAGGTCGTCGAAAGCCGGAGCGCCACACACACACGCACACACACCACACACACGCCTCTCTCTTCTCAAACGCTTTGCTCTATAAAACATTTGGTCACAGTTTTGTACCCTTCAAAGACACACACACACACACTCACCCCGCTACACTACCTAGGCTTCGGCTACATGTGTGTTTGTGCGAAAGAGTGTGTGTGGCAGCTGCAGCCGCAATGGCCTTTTGGCTGTTGCAGAGTTTGTGGTAACACGGGTCAAAGTTCAGAGAGGAGGCTTCCCACTGGATCCACTCGATCAGCAACAGTTATTTGGCACATTTAACAACTATTAAGTAACACATTGGGCTAAAAAGGTGCAACAAAGTAATTTCAATGAAAACAATAAAAAAAAACAAAAAAACCCCATTTTGGTTTACAAAAATAAAAGACACCCTGAAAGGTGACAAAATTTCTCTATAAGACGAAAAATATCTCCCCCTGACTGGTAAAGGCTACTAAGAAAAAGTCACAAACGCACCCTTAATCAACCCCTTCCTACTGTAGGTAACACATGCACATCACAGCTCTGGAAATGCATGGACATCACAGACAAGGACATTGTACTTGCATGAAAATTAAAACCCTGAAATTAGTTCTTCAAAACAATCTGCTCCTCCTCCTCTGCTGCCTGTTGTTTAACACTACCTTTGTGCATCTCAGCTGCACATTTCTGTGGAAGTTCTTAACTTCTACAGGGTCCATGAAGACGTCAGCGAGACCATATGCCCTATTAAAATGCGATACCTTATCTGCACTGTCACATTCAGGAAAAACGATATAAGATCATAACCAGACTTTAAAAAACAACAAAAAAAAGGAAAAATCCACCCTAAAACACTTGAACACAATATAAAAACAACTATTGGTGATGTACCTTGCATTTCTGGGCTCATTTTTGTTGTTTGGTGTATTGTTCGTATTGCCATAGACGTTGTGACGTTGAGATAATTGCAGCGCGGCTACATTGGTGTTTTTTCAACTAAAACATCACCATGGAACGTCAGGTTTTGGTGCCAGTCCATCAAAGGCTTCTTTCTAGACTCACCAGTTTGCACCAACGTTCAACAGTCATACAGGGAGAAATGAATTATAGAGGAAGAAACATGTAATACTCCATTGGCAATAGCCCCATTACACCATAATGCAATGCAGCCACAAAAATAAGGTGTGCGACTCTCTCCACCTACAGGTTTAGCCCCACAGCTGAATGGAACATCAGACCCCATGCCTGGTGGTTGTGGAAAGGCATTCTGGGAAATGTAGGCAATCACTAAGTGAAGTAGACAAAGCGGGTTGAGGGAAAGTGGGTACCACAAAAAAGGTAAATCACAGCATCTCATCACAAAATATGATCACAGACTGATGATATTTAACAGTGTAAGCGTACCTGAGGGTGGATTTTTCCTTTCATCAGATCCAGGTTGTCTTCTTCATACGTATTAAACACCTCTCTGCACTGAGATTACCCACGACGACTGACTTAACTGAAACTGTAAACCTATGAGCGTGATTGTGTGCGAGCAGGATCATGAGTTCTTATTTGGAATGGCTGCAGGTCTATGACGTAAAGTACACGCGGACTTGCCCCGGTGCCTTGTATTGGTTTCCGTCTTACACAAACACAAGACCCTGAAATTTGGCCCTTTAGAGGTTTCGCCTTTACGTACTCACACTAACACAGTCCAACTGAGGTATGCGCGCTGCAAGTGATTTGAAAGCTGTCAGACCCCTGTCAACATTACCCTCCACAACATTAGACCCTCCCAACACCACAGGAATGCCCCTCCTAGTCCCTCCCCCAAAAAGCCCTGACAGAAGGACAGATTCACAAACAGGCAGACAGAGAAGTCCCAATTAATGCAAACAGGTTGTAGCGTAGACTAATATACTGGAGATGCACAGAGAAAGGGTTGCTTATATACACTCAAACCCAGAGTCACTTCATCCCCCCCTCTCTTGCCGTCTCTTTCTACAAGTGTAACCTTCATACACAATAGTTACATCGTTGTCCGTGGTTACCGCTCCCCAGGGAAACCAGTCTTCATGGTTACAGGTTCCCATAGTAACCGACTGCTGTTTGTCAGCCAATAGAATCTCAGTCTCTATGGTAACTGGCTGCATAGGAGCCAATCTGACAAAGAGTCTGCGGTCCTTGTACTTCCTGTTTTCTGCATTGGAATGATCGGCCCTCTGTGTATCCAAGGGCAATATCTGCTATCAAGCAGGTCCTCCTGGGTGCTCAGGTGACTCAAGTAAATATTGATGTTGGCACTTTATGCACTTCAGTAATGGAGGGAAGAATGGAGAGGGGGAACAATGGAGAGAACCCGTTGAACAGCCTTTGTTTCTCTTGCTGAAGTAATACGCAGAAATACATTCCCCACTAAAGCCTGCTCTCATATGCCTTTACTCTGGAGAGGAGGGGAAAAAAGCAGACGCACACAGATGTGCATCCTGTCCTGAGCAATGCCATTGAGTCCTGCTGAATCCTTTCCTAGCCCATCCAGCAGTGTTCCCTGTCCACTCCCGTGATCCAGTCCAGGCGTGTGGAACTCAACTAACCAGTTTAGCACTGGGCAGGGAGGAGGGAGAGCAAAGCAGAAAAGGAGTGGGAACAATGTAGGACAAGTAACCACAGTCTGAGTATCCTCTTCTCCAGGGGGAGGTTTTTGCTGCTCTGCCATGTCAAGATTGTGTGTGTCTGTTTGTGTGTGTGTGTGTGTATGTGTGTGTGTGTGAGAAAGAGAGAGAGAGAGGAATGCCTGTTAGCTGGCCAACAATAAAGCTGATTTGTGGAGGATTTGTATGTAGCTTTGTGACTTAAGGAAGAGTCCAGCGGTGAGCCAATGTTAAAGCCAGGCCTGGCCCGGCCTAGCGGGATGCTGTGGGTCCTGGTTAACACAAGCGATCCAAGAGAGTCCTCCAGATGAACCTGATTAAAACCTGCAGGGCAAAGTGGGGACAGGATGGGGGCAGGGCGGGGGTAGAGAAAAAGAGAAAGACAGGGAGAGAGAGGACTGGGGTCTAGTCCTCATCACATTCATGCAGAGGTTCTTCACATGCTGAGTTCTCCCAAACATCGCTCCTCCTCTCCTCATCTCGCAGTACTTTCTTCCTCCGAGTGACTGGCAAGGTCCCATGGCAAAGTTTGGCGCACAATCTTGTGCTCATGATTGGTCATAATATAGAGTGTGTGTATGTGTGGTCAATAGAGCAAAGAGGCTGGTAGGCTTGGTCCATACACACACTCCTGGAGTGAGGCTTGATTGTTATGTGGGTGGGTGTGGGAATGTGTTGCGGGCAAATGCACTATGGCTGATGAAGGGGGAGGGGGATGCAGTATGCGTGCAAGTGTATGTTATATGTAAGTGTGTGTGTGTATGTGTGCGTGTGTTAAATGTGTATTCACAGGCCATTGCTATTGCGGTGTGTGAGGGGAGGTTTGGAAAGCTCCACCACTCCGGCCCTGCCTTTCCCGATGACTTTGGGGGCGCGACGCAGCAGCTTCTGGGCTTCAGTGAACGCTTCGGTCAGCTCTTTCTTCCACTGCACAAACTCCGGATCACTCTGCACACAAACACAGAGGGAATCAGGTCTTCTTCTTCCTCATCACGTGAATGCAATTCATGACTAAAAATGGGGAAGGCCCCACATTTGAAACAACAGAAGGGAAGGGGAGTCCTACCTCACACTGCAGTACACACTGTTTCCCTCCTTTGATGCGCAGCAGGATACATTTCTTGTCTTTAATCTGCGTCTCTTCCACTGTCACAATCTGCTCCATTGTCAACAGGTTTTGCTGTGGAATACAAGTGACCGATCACAAATAAGCAAAAAAAGGAGGAGATAAATGAAAGCAGATAAATGAATGAACTGAACACTGCTCCTTGAGGAGCAAAATGCTGTCAGGGTTGGCTTCCACTGAATAGGCACTTTTCAAGACAAGGCTAGCACAGTATGGGGAGAATTACAGGACTGCAACTCTCTTCAGGATGGGTCTTCCTTTGGTGCATCTACTAGCAGTAGTTTGGTGAGGGTGTGTAGACAGAAGCACACTACTGAGTCTGCAGCAGGGAAGGAGACTAATGCGCTAAATCCTCTTTCACTCGTGCTACGTTCAGTGACAGAAACTCGGAGTTGGTGGTAACACTCACCGTATGTTTACGCTTTTTAAAATGTTTTAGCCACTTCTCCTACGGTGTAGAGTCGGGACAGACAGACAGACAACTTTCATTCACCGACAAACAGATGGGACAATACACATTGAGTATGGACACACTTACTTCCGGATGGACGCACGTGAAAGTGTCGCACATACACATGCATGCAGTGAAAAGTGATCGCTTGAAGGGGTGTGACCTGTGGCGTGACTCACCCGTGACTCTCCCTCTCCCCTCCACTCCACACGGTTGGGGAAAAGGTAGAAGTATCGGCGCTGCCACTGGGTCAGGAACGGGTTCCCTAGCTTCAGCATGTAGCCATGCATTATGCAATCCTTTCCCAAGGCGTAGTCTGCCCGTTCACAAACGTTCGGTTAGCTTGTATACATCATTAATGTGTTTCTAAATCATGTGTGTCAAAAATACTTTTTTTCTGTCATGGATCTTTCAGGAAGCACTTTCTAAATTCTGGTTTTGAGAAGTTGCAATATAAATGGTTTGTTATTATTACCCTCCTCGTGGCCCAGCTGCTTGTTCTTAGCCCTCTTGCGAGCCTCATTCTTATCTGTGTCAGAGTTGACTGCCTCGTAGACGGTCTCTGCCACCTCTTGCTGCCAGCGCTCTGATATGACCAGGGGAAAGTTCTTGTACAGTTCCTGGTCACTGTCCAACAACTAAAGGACAAAGCCAAAGTCAGGGAGAGGGAATGGGATATCTAGTAATAACTCGCAACATGAAACGCATGCAATACCCATCTTTGTATGGATGGTAAAACAAACATGAGTATTGGAGGTAAGACCACGATTAGTCAGTCTGGTAGATGTAAAGTGTAATGTGGCTAACTTTAGCTTACTTAACTTGCCAGCTTGACTGATATTCCATGAGACCACATTACACCAGTACTGACTTAATGAATTAATACACAGCTACAGAAAAGACCTGAACTGTAACAACGTATGCTCTATATTTTTCACTTTTTCAACTAGTGTTGCTGCTACATTTAAGCTGAAGGCTTGGTTCACAGTTCTAGTCCCATCTGTCATTAGTTCAGGACTTTAAATACGATGTTCAAGGTTTCAAAAGTGAAAAGCATCTTACTAACCAAGCAAAAGGCTAAGGAAAACGCTATTGCCAAAAACTACATATTGCACTAGGGATTGTTTGTATGCACTTCAGGACAATGATTTAGGCCAGTGACCCATTTCTGGGCCTGTTCTGGGTCGCGACACAAAAAGAAACGCAGCACAAAGGATCAGATAGGTCCCTTCTTGATTCTGAGAGGTGTGAATTGCTGTGCGGTTTCCAAACAGCTGTTCAATCCCACAGTGTTAATATGGAGCCATGGTGTTAAAAGCTTCACCCTAACACGGGAAGGGATGCTTTATTCAGAAACTACATACATAGATATATTTCAGTAATAGGACACATCTGTTCTACAGCGATGGATATTTAGTGCCAGGACAGCATCTGTGGTATAACGCCGAGTGTGGTGTAAGAGAGGTCTGAGAGCCTATTTTACCTTGATGCCCTTGGTGTCCTCCTCATCAAAGGAGCCAATGTCGAAAGCATCTGCAGCATTCACCTCTCCCCTGGGAGGGATGAGAGGAGGAGAGTACTGGAAGAGGAACAGAGAGGGAGGGGCAAAGAGAGAAGGGAGCAGAGAGACGGTTTTCAGAGAGGTAAAAAGACGGAATGAGGAAGGGTAGCGGGAAAAGAAGTGATAGAGGGCAAAGGTGGGAGAAAGAAGAAGCAGGAGACGAGAGCATGAACAAAACAACCAGGCGACATTCTGACAGCGGTACTTTTGTTAAGTGTTGGGGTAACCATAGCAACAGGAAGCTCTGTTGGACTGCCGGCTCCATCCGGTGTGGCCCTAAGGCACTAAAACCAGAGCCCTGCAGTGACCTGATCTGCTGCACATGTATCCCACAAGTAATTAGTGACACCTTCGACGC
>CABFOQ010053444.1:2780-23193 GCA_900660455.1 Gephyroberyx darwinii
TCTCTCGCTCTCTCTGCCCTCAGATGAATCTGTGTCTCTGAGCAGCTGAACTAGCGGTCCATATGAAATAAAGTCAGACGGTAAGTCTACTGCTCTTTAGTCTGCAATATAAAAGTCAATATTACGCAAGGCTCTGGCGATCTCATTTCCAGGGTGTGAGCAGAATTACAAAGATGCGCTGACCCCAGGCAATCCTGCTCTTAATATTCACTTGATGTCAACTGACTTCTGAAGCACATGCACACACAAACCACACAAGAAGACAGGCAGGCAGGTCACACAAACACAGTGATGGGGATTGTCATACTGACTGTATAAGTAACTGTCAGATAATTAGCTTGGTGTGTCACTAGTGTTGATGAGGATCTGTCACCCCTGGAATTAAACACTGAAACCATGGCAACGGTGGTGGTGATGAGAAAGAACAGACATATTAGTGGCAGATACTCCTGGGATTGGAGAGATGGGCTCCACAAATTAAAGTCTTAGAATAACAACTGATCTGCCAGCTATTGGTTTCAAAACAAACAAAACACACAGAATTTATTAGTTATAGATGCCAGCAAGCAGGCACACACAACCCAGTAGGATTGACAGATATGCAGACAAACCAGAACAATTCATTATTAATTTTCATCTCATTTTCACCAACTCAACCAGGACATCATTTTTGTCAAATGCTGCAATGAATAAACCCAGTAAATCAAAAGGGGAAATTGAATGCTGCTGTTTTTACCTGCATTTGCCATGCAGCATACAGGAAGAGAGACCACAAATGTCTGCCATATACCTTTCAGCCGCAATCATAGATTGTGATAAAGAGCCCCAAAATAAACCTAAAGCTCCCACAGAGATTTCATAGGCATGGGGGCTCCTGATGACTTCCTAATAGACGAGGAGAAGGAAATCATCACTGAAATGAAACCAAAGTTGATTAGTGCAAAGTTCTGATGCAGCCTGCAGCTTGTGTGCATAGCTCCAATAGGGGTGGAGCCAAATCCGAATCCGGTATTCGGCAAAGCACATATAGTGGGTTTTTACGAATATTTATTTTGTACAAATATTTTAAAAATTATTTGTTTTCGGGAAAAAAAACCATGTCAAATATATATGTTCATATATGTTCCTCATAACTGTGAGCGCGGTGGGTATTTGTGTTCCGCGTGGCTTCCTGTCACGAATAGGAGTGGAGGGGAGAGAGACAGACTGAAAATATAGTAGTAGTAGTACATTACTACGCCACTATTTTGTTTTGATTATTATTATTATTTTTTTTTTTTAAAGTTTTGTTTTTTTACCTTAACTGGTTTGCTGAGGTAGTTTATTATAACGTTACTTGTCTTTTGTTTTCCTGTTGGACCTGCAATATGTGAAGCGTGTGATTGTTTCCAATTGCATAGACACTTGACAAGGATTGAGATATTTGCACAGCCTGTTAGGCTAACGTTACTCTCCTTTTTGCAGACAGCAAGATCTATAGTTAGCTCCATTGTTAGCTCTGTTGTCTACCAGTCAAGTTACCTCCATAGTTGTCAGTCTATATTTGACCACTCATTTGCTGTCCCCCCCAACCCCTAGTGCTGCCTGGCAGCATTTCACAGTCAGTGCAGATCCAACCAAGGTGATGTTAAGTGTGTAAAAGTAAATTCAGCAGAGGCAAAGATGTTAAACATCTGCCAACATCTGAAATGCACAATCACTTGCATTTCAAGCATCATACCCTGGTGCACCTAACCCCCCACAAGTACATCAACAACACAGCCATGTCCTATCACTCTTCTACATCATCTATCTTAGCTGCTTTTAATGCAAAACAGGTTTAATGCAAAAAATAACTTTATTTGTCACACATACAGGGTGTGCAGTGAAATGAAGAAAAAACCCCCGACTACAGTCAATGGGCAAATGCTTTTATTCAAAGCGACTTACAAAGGTGATAGTCAACACCACGCAGGGATCGAACCCTCAACCCTGAGACAGAGCCTGATGCTCTACTAGCTGAGCTATCCAGGCTTAGTTATACATGTTTATTGGTTTATTAAAACCATAAACCAATATTACATTTAAGTGTTCATAATTATTATAATAGTTTATTGAAGAACACTTATATTAACACTTTAATATCCTAAAATTAGAAGTGTAATAAAAACAAAAACAGCAATCCTGTTTTACGCCTATTTCCACTTTCATTCGAATACAAATACAAATACAAATAATTTTGCTGCCTCAACAAATACAGATACAAATACAAATACTGGGCTCTCTGCACATCCCTACTCTCCAAGCTGCTCTATTGTGTCTCTGGTGTGTTATGGTATCCTGTTAGTGTGATATAGTGACAATAGGAGTTCTGAATTCCTTCAGCTATAGCCCATGATTAGCCCAGAATCGGCATCCTTTTGTCACTTATTTACCCAAGACCACACTCGCTCTACTTCAGCTCCTGTGCTGCATTACTCATATTAAGTACTGCTGACCTTGAAGATGCTGTGTTCTGTGTCCTGTTCTGTCCCGGGGCCTTGGTATAATCAAAAAAGAAACAACAACAGCGGGAGATGAAAGGAAAGGTTTTGCCCTATCCACACTGTTGTCACACAGGATAGATGCCTATGTAACCAAGTGGCCCACCACTCTTCAGTCTAATGAGTTCATATGAAAAGGACCAGGGGCCCGCATAGGGGCCTCAGTGGGAAAAAAACAAGTGAGAAAAAAGGCATCCTTTTCTTCTACACAACAGTGGCTAGTGAAATTTAGCCAGATCCGCTCTATGACAGACCCTGTCACAGAGCCCCTGATCACTAGATTCACTGCAATTTCTTTTGAATGCACTTTTACTTGTATCAGGAATTTTCTAGAATGTCAATATATATATACAGCTGATCATTCCACTAGTATAAAGAAGCATTTGGCAGATTATTTAACTTATTTTAAGAAAAAGAATAAGACTCAGCACTTGATTAAATGGCCTGTTGACGTGGATACGTTTTGTAATCTTTTTTTGTAATCATTGATATGCTGGTGCTTCAGCAGTTGAGAATAGCAACTGTGTTTACACGCTCTGATCAACAACAATCAAACTGAAACTGAAAGTCAGCATTGACCATAACCCAGTGGGCGGATTGGGGTTAACCATACATAATAAACTTACTACACTGACCAGATACATTAGAGGAGGCCCTACTGCGGTCCAGGGAGCAACAGCCCAGCCCAGACTCTGAGACAAAGCCAGGCTTTGTGAGCTCCATAATGTATGTGAGCAGCTTACCAAACCTGACTCACCACTTCTTACAGGGGCAGCCATTTTCATCATGTTCAAGGTACTTTTTTATTCTTAACCTGACTTTGACCCAGATTCCTACAGTAAATTACAGTATCATTAAATGAGCATTAAAGTTGCCACACTAAATTCCCCCTTGGAGACAATCATTTTGAGCCTACTTTTCACATTTCTTTCATCAAGAGACATGTAGGTCAGATACACATTCTGAACACACACATTTCCCACATCTCTGGTGCATCAATGTGTATGGCTATTTCAGCAGCTGCCTTGCTAGTACTGTGATTGAACAGCAGCAGCCTCAAAGGCCAGCAAACCCCTCCAGTCATGACCAAACTCAGTCCAGATACCTAAGTGTGAGCCTTTTACTCTCATTTTGGTTTGCGCAGAGTGCCATATACCCAGGGGTTGTCATGTATTCAAAGGCCACCTAAAGCTGTCTCTAAGCTGGGGAGAAGCTCAGTCAAAAAGCTAACTAATCATTTCTCCACTCTCCTCTGGAGTGAGTGCAGTCTCTCTGCCTGGATAGGGAGAGGGAGATTCCTAAGAGCTAGTAAAAGTACAAAGCACTAAGAGAGACATGCATGAATGCACACGTGCACGCACGCACGCACGCACACACACACACACACACAGAGTCCCCAGTCAGGTACTTCCCCACTGACAAATGATATTGTTCACCTATACAGTGCCCTTTGTCCTCTTGATGGAGAAATAGAATGCTTCCTGAAATTCAAACAGCATTCGGCCCTGCAGCTTTGGCTACTGTCTAGATACCATGACACACAGGCAACATTTTGAGGCAATTTTGCCAACTACAACCTCCTCAAAGCTCAATATTTTGTCTGCATACATTTGTGCCAATTAAAGCAAATCTCCATGCCTACTGAAGTCAACATTGCCATTCTTCGCTGCTGCAACAAAGCCCGTATGTCATTGCCTTAGTCGGTAAAAGGTGTCAGAGGTATTGGAGGACATTGAAACAGCCACCATCAGTAGTGTTGATTATTGCTTGGCTTTTCGTTACATCCTGAAAAGCAAAGGTACAGTAGCAGAATTGCTACAGCAAATGGAGAATACCCTAGGCCCTACAGTACAGCAATGTCTGATATCTGACACCAACACGACAAGGCCTCCTGTGAAAAATGCATGAGACGATGATGACATCAGGGAAAAGGCTTCACTACCTCACCCCTGAAATCAGTTCATGCAAAGCAACAACAACCAAATGCCACCTCTGTCAGCGTAACAGAACACAGCCATCACATCGCATTTCTGTGGATCAAACATGACTATGGATGCTACACCTGTGTTTAGTGCTGTATGTAGCCTGTGTGTGTGTATGTGAGTGAGGAGCTATCCCTCCTAAGGGAGGGATAGGGAGCTGTTATTCTGAGAGAGAATAGCAAAACACCCTCACAGCTTAGGATGGCAGCTTCGAACCCTGATGGTGGGATAAACACAAACCTCTCCAGACTCAGAACAGCTGTATCACATACAGTCGCTGAACTTAACAAGGAGTGGAGACACTTTTTTTGCAGTGCTTTACATAATACCTGTTTCCAAAGGGGCTTATTATTCCAATCAAGTTGCCCTGCAATCAAACGCACACTGTGCTGCAATAAAAGCTAATCATGGCTTGGATATCAGTTGCACAATAGCTTAGTCAGTTTCTTAAGATGCAAATGTATCATGTCAAACACTATAATAAATAAGGAGCATGGATCTGCAAGGCAAGTAATTGGGAAGTGTGAACCAAAGGTTAAAAGAAGCAGGCGTATAACTGGAGGGTTACCAGTTTGAATCCCTGCAATGTCTGGGGGGAATCCGGGCAGAGAAAGTGAATAAATAATGCTCAGCTCTCCTCCAACAACTACTACCAAAGTCCCTTGAGCAAGGCCCAATTGTTCCAGTGAAACTGGGTGCTGCTGAAAAAAGTGCATGCATGCAACACCTAATCACATTTTAGAATATACCACACCTAACGCATACCATAGTATCGTTGACACCATAGTATCACATCAAAGTCAAATAGCTTCTTGAGGCAGAGTGACAAAACAACCTGCTCCCAGTCTCCCACTGCTGATAAGGGCTGCTTACAAGCTAACTAGAGTCTCCCTCTTCCCGTGTGCCTGCCTGTCTGAATGGCGTGACAAGGCATTCCTCACAGCCAGCAGCAGCAAAGCACCCCGCTGGGAACGGCCATATGGACAGCTAGCCAGACCAACAACACTGGAATGACAGGTCTCATCCCCTCACCGTGTGTGCGTTTTTGTTTGTGTATACATTACATTACAGTCATTTAGCAAACGCTTTTGTCCAAAGCGACATACAACGGTGATAGTTAAAGTGATAGTTAGAGTCTCGTGCTCTACTCACTGAGCTTCTCCGGGCCAGACTATAGTATGATTGCCAATGTGTAATGTATATGTGTTGCAAGTGGCTCATGATTAGTACTATACAAAGCAAAGCAAAGATTCAGTGTTTTAACACCCCGAGGTGTTTATTATAGCCCTTGTTTGTCCAGCCTAAATGTCAGACATATTATACACCCAATAATAGTACACAGTACATGAACTTTTGGAAAACCTGAGCGATTACTCTGTTAAGTGAAACGCCATGTTCCAAATCCTTCCAAAGAGCTCTCTTCAAAAGTACCCCTATTCATCTATTGAATTCTCTCCTCTTAAGTTAATGGGATCATCATTTAGGCTGCAACAGTGTGGAAAGGGTTGCAGCCTGTAAAGGCAATAGACAGAAGGCAGAACCACAGCAATGACAGGTCTGGACAAACATTCTTGCTGATTAAAACTGTTGGATCAACGCCACTAATTCCGTATGTAGACATTGCTCACACACAAAATCAAAAATGTGTATAGGTACAGCAAACACACGTACACTCACCAACACACACACACAGATTCTCAAAAGAGCTTTAACATTTCATCAATTAAGACTCAGCAGTGCCTGCACACTGCTGCTCCACTGGCGGGAGGGAGAGAGATAAACAGACAGCTCTCTGGAGACGCTCTGCAGCGCGTCACAAGACCAGCAGCACGAAAACAGCTAGCTGGGAGGGGACGTCTGGCTAAGACATGGAGTGAAGACAGAACAGAGAAAGGAGAGAGGAGAGCGAGAGAGCAGGGATAGAGTAGGACAAGGCTGGCTTCCAAAACAAATCAACTCTAAACCTGTCTCTGGCCATCTCTCTGGTTTATACAAAATACAAGGCTACTAGAGTGGGATGGTATGCTAGGTTTGACTTTAACACTTGAGTGAGGCATGTTTTTATCCTTTCTCTGGGAGGTGTTCTGCATGGAGATGGACTCTTGGACTCTTACAAACGCTGATCATCAAAACAAACACCAACATAAACAGATAAAACAGCAGCCTGATCTGCCCACTATACCCCTTGTTCATCCCCTCTTTCAACAGGATAAGTGAGAAGAAGAAGAAGGAAGGAAGGAAGGAAGGAAGGAAGGAAGGAAGGGGGAAAAGGAAGGCATGCAGGCAGAAAGGAAAAGGAGGGAAGGCAGGAAACAAGGCAGGAAGGAAGGTGGGAAAGAAGGAAGGAAAGAGAATAACAAGGATTTTAATATATATGAATAACTTCCTGCCCTGTAGGTGGGTGAAAGATCTGCAGTGTGATAAGAATGCAGATTGCTTTCTAATGCACCACTAATCTACACACACACACACACACACACACACACAGACACACACACACACACACACACAGACACACACACACACACACACACACACACAGAGGGTTAGGGGTCAGCCTCTGACTCAGTTTCCATCACCTGAGCGCAGTGCTGGAGACTAGAGAGGGCATCCCGCCTTCTGCACTTCCATTTCCATTTCAAAGAGCTTCCGTTCCATCTGCATCTGGCATGGATGGATGGCTGGCACTAACCACTCTGAACATGGCGTTCAAAACCAATATCAAGCCACTGTCTGCATGTGTGCACCTCACTAAACCACTCATTTTTTTCTCCCCAGGACACTGATGTTCAAACTGAATGAGTCTATAGATCAACAGCAGCGACAGTACTGGACAGGCAAGCAGGTAAGGGGAGTTGTGGTGAGGGAGACGGTGGGATGCGACAGGGTGGGGGATGGGGGTAGGAAGAAACCACAGATATATAAGATATAAGAATGATAGCAACGCTGAACCATAAGTGGTGTGACATGTGAAAAGTGAAATTCTATGCCCATTTAGAAAACAATATTGGTGCCTGTTCTCCAGGGTGTGAACACTTAATACATCTCTGGTGTATTCATTAATCAGGCAGCAGCACTTTGTCGTCTTATGAGAATACTATGTGAGAGGATAATGTCCACAAGCATAACAATAAAGACCACACTGTAGCTTTTGACTGCCTGATTGAAAGAGCTTGGCTAATCTGAGGCTGAATCTGTGTGCAGGTGTCCACCTCCACCTCCTAACCAACACTGATAAACACGGGGCAGATGGGACCACGACGGAGAGCCTGAGAAAAATCAGACCCCTGACATTTCTATTGTCCCGACTGAAAGGAAAGGTTGCACAGCAGTAATTACATTTGGAGGGGAGGAAGGAAATACTGCCAGAGGTTGTCTGGGCTACCTAATCGTGTGTGTGCATGCCTATGGGTGTCCAACCAAACCCCTCACCCACACTTGCATAAGCCTCTGTCTAATCACTAGCATTACTCCCATGGCTGAATCAAAGGCTCCCATTTTCTGGCCAAACAGTCACGAAGCACTCGGTCTCCACAAGGCCTTGATTACTCAGCTGTTGGCTTTTGTTATTGAGAGGAATCCATCTTTAATAACTCTCTACATCTTTAATAGCTCTCTGGATGCATGATTTGGCACTTTTCAACCCTAATGCTATGAATTGCACTTCCCAAAACGGGTTTATTATTGTGCAGGGCTGGGCTGCACGAACTGGAGATTAATAGCGAGGCAGTGGAAGAAAAATATGTGCAATGTGAACTGCATCCTCCTAAACTCTTTTACTTCTCAGCATGCTCAATATCAAGGAGTTGGATTTTTCACAACCCCAACACTTCTCTTTCAAACTCCCGATCTTTCACTCCAATGAAATTGCCACCTTATCCACAGACTCCATCTCTCTCTAACTGCACACTCCCGCCTCCCTCCATCTCCCTTTGTAATGGTGATATATTGTTAGCTTTATACCAGATTTCCTCAGATGAATACAGATGGAGGATAAATACAAGATAGAGAATACAGATAAATACCGCAGCGCAAGGAGACTGAAGGAAAGACAGAGCGAGAGAGAGAGGAGGGGTTCTCTCCTTTTGCCTCATCTGTTTGTGGTCTAATTAATTTATCACCTGTCTTGGGACTGAATGAGGCATCAATGCAGAGAAATCATGTATTATGTATGGAGGTATCAGTTTAACAAAATAAATAAAAAGCGGGGAAAGATGTTCTTTTCCTTCTAAATCCCAAACCTGCCCCTAATAGATAAAAGAGTATTTATGCTTTGAGAGTTAGCACTGACCCTGAGATGCTGACTGCTCCACTGCTCATTATCTTAATACCAGCCAACCTTTTGGGTTACATGGAGCTTAAGTGTCTGCAGTTAGTCTGCAGGGGAGAATCAAGACAGACAGCCACAGGGCATTGCCCCCTCTCACTTCTCCCTCTGTTGCAATTGCAGCTTGCTTGTGGACCCGTTTATCTCATTACATTTACAACCTCTTAACCAACACCCAATGCCAAATCGAGGTAAGGCCTGACCTTATTCCGTCAACCTTCGTGTCATGACAGCCTCCATAGGGAGATGATGCTACAAAGCACGTCTGTGTCTCTGGCAGAGTTTATGTGCGTTTGTGTAGCTCTGCAATGGGAGCACGTATTGGCCATGTCTTTTATAGTTTTAAGACTTTGAATTGTCACAGGTTTGAGTAATGTGTGCGCACGCACCTGCAGGCACACACACACACACACACAAACACGTGTATATCTGATTCCATTTATGAGAGGAACAGCAGAACAACCTGGGGAAACTCATCTATTGTGGTACACATTTCCAGAACCCTGACAAATAAAGGTGACATAAAAATGTAGCTGATGGCTGCCATCTCCTCCCTCATTTACACTCTCTCATCCTTAGCAATGCCTGCCAATTCCATTGGTGGGTTCCCTGGTGTGCCTCGGCTGCATGGAAATCAGAATGAAAATGCCTGGTTTCAACTTCTGGGTTGATATATTTCTGTCAAGTATGTGAAGAATGTTGAACAGAATTGTCAGGTACACAAATCAGGAAAACCTTTATTATTCAGTAACAGTACACATAACCTGTGCCTGGTCCAACAGCAGCCCTCAGCTCCTGCGGTTATTATTTGGAGAAGCCTGTGATGGTGTGTGTGGGTCCTTCGGGAGTTGCGGTAAAACCTTAATTAACAAACTGGATCACTTATAGCCTAGTGCTTATCGAAAGTGAGAATGTGTTGGCTATGGTGGCGCTTATCATGAATGAGCATGTGTTCACCATGCTTAATGACCAGAAGTATATTAGTCCCATCCTCCACCAGTGGCATCACTGGCAGGTTTGCCAATCCGAAAGACAAGGTAGCCCATGCAGACAATGCTCAGTTTAGTGCAAAAGAGTAGCTAGTCAAAGTCTAGAAGAAAAACAGTACAGAAAATGTACATCATACAAGTTCAGGGGTTAAGGCACAGAATGGAAAGGATTTTGTCTGTGTTTACAGTTTTTATTATTCTTTTGTTATCGTTTGACCTTGGTCGGCAAAGTGTTTTTTGCTGCTGTTAAGCCACAAATGCAGCCTTTGTCAAACAACATGGTTTGTCCTTGGTGTTTCTAATGAAACACATGGATATCCTTCTGTCACAGAATTGTTAGCAACTTTGAAAACGGCTTGAGCTAAATCTATGGTACCCTCATAAAATACCTTCCCTAAGACTAGAAGGACAATAAACAATGAAACCACAATGCACAATGAAATCATCACATTTTTCTAACAAGCACAACAGCCATATTCTACCTTACAAAGGAAAAGACTACCAAGGATAACTGATGTTGATCATTGAATTACATCAATCGATTGTTGATGAAATTCCTTTGACAATAAGGAGTGGGTCTACACATTTGGTAGATGTGGACTGAGTGAATCAAAGAAAACAATCCAATCCAATGTTTAGGAAATCCTATCAACCTGTTGCTAACAGCTCCTGCAGACCATCCAAAGTAAACATCAAATGTTCATCATGAATTGCACTTTCCAAAAGACTCCATCCCTTGTTGCAAAACATTCAAATGTAATAAATGTCTCCCCCTCAGAGCATTAAGAGCACACCATACACACTCAAACTGGTGATGCTTACTAGCAAACTAGCTGCCACGCCATACAGGGAGGGAAAACTATCTGTAATCTGAACGCGTCAATAAATGTCTCCAATATTTTTTTGCTATTTCCCACTAAAACCAGGGTGTTTTTGTTTAACCAGAGCATCACACTGGATTGACCAACAGGGCCACCAAGATTGCATTGCATTAAAGATTGCCTTTTGCAGTGTGGGAAGGCCGGCAGGACCAAATGACATCATTCAGAGGGCTGACATGCTTCATGAACACGGTTCACTGAATGTAAATTAAGTAGAATGATTATTTTGGCTGTCTTATACATCAAGTAATGACTTGATTTAATAGGAAACATGACTTATTTTCCTCTACATTATTAGAATAGAAGCAACTTAGCATAAGCCAACTGAACATAAACATGCATCTGTAGTGAAATAAAGCCAATCCAAAAGACCAGGTACCAGGTACTTCCTGGGGCATCTTGATGCATAGGTGATAATATTTGTGTGTAGGTCTTTATCAGGAGTGTATGGAAATAATAGCCGCTATTTCTCTAGAAGTATAGCCTATTGTACACGGCATCGACTGCAGAGTCACAGCAAAATTACATAATGCTGTATCCGTCCTCTACGCTGACCTCACAACAACATATCTGGCCAATAACCCTCAGCTGCAAGAACATATTTCACCAATAGCCATCAGCTACAGCTATAGTTATTCACTAAAGATTGCTTATCTCCAGTGTAACCACTTACAAACAGACTAAAGCGTACTAAAAGCTTCAGCTACAGTGGCGAACTCTTTCCAGTAGTTACCAGAATGTGAGCTGAATATGTATTTGCAGGCAACTGTGAAAAGGGAGGGAGGCATCAAGAATGCAGCAGCAACAGTAATTCCAGGTTGCTGTGACCTCTGCATCTGACCCTCAGATCAGACGCCCTAAGGGTAGAGATAATGAGGAATGTGCTCTGCAGGCTTCAATTGAGCATTTTCCTAAAGTGACTACAAGCCTGAAAACAAACCTACATTCAACTTAGTGTTGTAGTTTGTACAATGTCACCTGCTTTAGCATATGTACCGAGTAGGATCCTTTTCACCTGCAGCAAAGACATTGAAACTGGTTTGGTTTTGGTTTTATAACAATGAGCCCATCCACTGACCAGTATCGTGTGGCTGGCAAGCCATGACAACCACCAAAGCTTTCATGCCTGTTTCTAAGAGTTGGTGGTCAGCTACAGCCTGAAGGCCTTTGATAGTTTGAGTTGACTGTCAGTGTTACCCTAGTTTTCTTTCTTGCTATCAGACAGCTCCTTTCAAAGCAGTGACAGAAGCCTACTGCATGATCCAAAGATAATGGGGCCCCTGTTTCCATTAAATCTCTCACTCTTTTTTTGGGAGAGTGTGAGAAATTGACACTATATTCTTAGGAAGCTGCTGAGTGACATTTTAATAATCAAGGAGAAAAGTCAAGTTGGGAGTGAGAATGGTGGACTGACAACTTTCACCTCATTTCAACACAAAAAAAACACTGCAGTGACTCACTACCAAGTAGAACTGAACAAAAACAACTCAATGGCTAAACAAAATAAGTAGGACTTTAAATTTAACATGTCCAGACAGGAATAAATAACGAGCAAAATTGAAATGTTATCCTGTGTCGTACATGGAAACCCTGAAACAGCACAGTGAGTGCGAGTGAAAGAGTTGCAGGAATGGTGGAGGATTGATATAACATGAGGACTCGCAGTGACAGCAGACAGGAGACTGTGGCACAGGCACTCTCAGAGATGTCTCAGAGCCCCAAGAGCTAGAGGGGATTACGTAAGTCGTTCAGTATACTAGGTCACCCAGTTGTTTTGATATGCAGCACCACTGTACTGTTATTACTTTCATCGCAGAGATTTTCAGTGTGAATGGCTGAGCTCCATTAAAATGATACATACAAAAATGTGCATCAGCGTAGACGGATATGGCACCATTGTATACGCACATGGTTATGTTATTAAAGTTTTACATTACATTATCCTATAACGGTTAGGTATTTACCACTCGTGATAGAATGACCACGAATGTGGTCGTGGGTGTTGACAGGTTTATCGACAGTCAACGAATGTCTGACTAATCCTGCTTTTAACATCAAGCCCAAGAGAGAGCTTCACTCCTTCAGTGTGTGTCTTCGGCCAACCTCTCACACAGGTTTTCTTCTACTCTACTGACAATGGGGGAATATAGACTTTATTTGTGTGGGCGGCTTGGTTTTACAAGACATCAGAGCAAGCCTAGACAAACGGGAGCAACATATAAATAGCCTAAAGGACTTGGGCTTTACACAAACTTGCAACGCCTGGAGGTGTTGTTAAAGACAGCAACTGTAAGGAGAGGTAGGGCCTTTGGCTGCAGTCCAGATGGACTCATTGTTTCTCTGGTATCAAATTACTCCCATTGCAGACCAGAACCCAGCTTATCCCAAGCCACAGAGCAAAAGGTCTGGCAGCATATCACACCCCCTTGTGTTGAAATAACACAGGGGTGTGCCCTTTTGAAGGTACAATCTAAACTGCTCTGACCCCTACGTGGATTTATGTTTTTGTTTTAACTGTTACATCAGTTTCCCTATTTATTATTTATGCCCAGCCCGTTGTACCCCACAGCCAACGCAGACGATCCTAGGAAGGACATGTTTCGCAAAATGCACTTGCTACCACACCGTTGCGTCAAGCTCACTATAAAAAAGCAAAATAGGACCAGCGGTGAAGCGATTTTGCCTTCAAAATAAAAGCGATAATTGTATCACGCTGGGGGAAAGTACCAGCGTGTACAAACAACTAAATCGTTATAAAAGGACAATTTTGTAAAACTACTGAATTCCCATTTACTCCAGGTTATTCGTTGTGTATACTCTTTATGTCTTTATTTTGACTTAATTATTACTCTGCTGAAACACGTTAGTCATTAACAGTTTTATTTCCAAAAGTTGTGACCGGAAGTCTTATTTTTGTATTCCGGTTAGCTTGACACTCGTCTGCCACGCAAATGTAGTTACTACTGACAGCTGTCACATATAGAGTTTTTAGTGGAAAGGAGACGAGTGGGTCACAAAATCAGGACGAGAGTATTCAGAGACTAAGCGGTTGACAAATACAGGATATAGAACTAAACAACATGTCTTCAACACTCCCTTGTACTGGCAGGGCACGGCTAACGTTACGACTCTAGTAACGTTATACCTACCAGGAAACGACGCAAACGTCGCACCTTTCAGCGATTTATGGGTTTAAGCAGACACAACCAGACTGTGATAAATAACTACAGTTTACTGTGTAAGAGCGTATACGGTCTGGTAGACTGTTAACCTGCCATTAAATGGACAAAGAACCCACAACTTTCTTTTCTGTCTGGCCTATCTCAAATCGTTAATAGTTTCGCAGCAACGGTACAGCGTTGCAAACCACCCACCCCTTTTGCACCATTTCCGTGTTTTATACAGGATAATTTCCAGTCTGCCACGTCTATTAAATACGTAGATTTTGCAGAATTTTAACGTAAAACCATAACCACACGGTAGCCAAAAAGACAATGCGTGGAAAATAATGTTGTTGCCAAACACTGCGACATTGTAACGTTAGCAGAAGGAGAAACATAGCCGGTTAATAAGTGAAGGGGTGCATGACGTGTCCAAATTAATGAATCCAAGACAGCAACATGTAATGTTAACAACATAATTTACCTAATGCCACCTCGCAGGCTTTGCGCAATTGAGAATGATGAGCCTTTTTCACCTCCTTGTCGGCCAGGATCTTTTCCAAAGCTCGGGTAAGGAACATGTTTTTCGTCTTTTTGCCCTCAAACATGTCGCACCGGAATTTGGGGCGGGTGTACCTGGTCCCAAGGGGCTGCAACCGTCTCAAATGTAGATGTATTCCTTTACAAATGTCAACCGCAGTGCCCCTAACAGACAAACATAAATAAACACAGAAGGTGGGGTAAATCCCTCAGATTTCCATTAGCGATCTGCCTCCTGCGCCATGTTGGGAAGAGGAAACGACGTCACGTACGTTGACAACGGCCGCAGTGAGGCAGGAGAGAGAGAGACAGGCAGACACAGATCACACAGAAAGAAGAGAGAGACAGACACTGAAAAAGACAGAGACATATAGAGGAAGAGAGACAGACAGAGAGAGAGACGGAGAGAAAGAGATGTCTTGATTGTAGTTTTACAGCACGAGCTTGGTCTACTCATGAATTTATAAAACACATGTAAAACACGTGCATTAATATGTACATAATGAATTTAAAAAAATCTCCTCAGCCTCCAAGTGTGCAGAAGTTTTCACATGCTGAATGCAATATATGTCTCTATATTATATGTAATATAATAAGTCTACAATATGTAATATAATAATATATATATATATATATATTACTGCACAGCATGTGTAAGTGTTTCATAGGTGTGTGATTTGTGTGTATGTGAACATTTCATTTGTGTGTGTGTATGTGAACAACACTGTTTGAATTAAATCCAACATGGCCTCTCATTGCTCTGCTTTACTCTCAGATTAATGAGCAATGGTACAGAAAGAGCAGGTTGCTTAAATTGCTGTGCTACTGTATCAAATATTTATACATCTGATTTTTTAAGGGTGGAAGAATTCCTTCTGATTCCTGTGACATTGAGAGTTGTTTGTTCAATCATACAATCACTAGCTGTGCTTCAGTTCTGGTATGATTCAAGAACATACATACATATACCTGCATCTTTAGTATTAACACCCAGGCTTAATTTAAAGTAACATGTCGCAAAATCCAACAGCAAAAGGGATCTGAATATCAGGCTATTTGGCAGCAGAGATTTGGCAGTCGCAGGTGGTGTGTTTCACTTTTACTTAGGACTGTCTTGCATTTCCGTTGCACCATTTCTAAACCCAGAAGTAAAAAAGGTTAAAAAATTAAAAATTAAAAAAATGATGATGATGATGCACTGCTTTTTTCAGTGCTGCCAGACTCAGTTAAAAAAAAAAAAATCAGCATCAGCATCCTCATAGTCATCTTCATCACCATCATCTTTGTAGTCATCACTGCCAACAACCCCAACATCCTGTCATCCTCCTCTCAAGGCCATTGTAAAGGGAGGAATAATCAGTACAGCTTTCCTGGGCCTGGAGCCCAGAGGGTGCCAAAGGAATAGATATGCAATTTTTAATTTGGGGTCAGCTATTACCATAAATTACAAAGAGGCGCCATGGAGTCTTGTTTTGTCCCGGGCCCTGGGAAAATCTATTGCGTTCTTGCCTCCACCAGAGAATCCATTTCTTGGCCAGATCATGGTGACCCATTAAAGCTGCCTATGTTCTGGCATCTTGGTTCCAGCCTGCTGGGTCAGACAGCCCCCCACTGGGAGTGGAAATGGTGCTCAGTGGCTGATAAGTGTCCAGAGGTATCACCTCTATAGATACTCTTTTGGATAAGTGAGGGGTACGGCTAACTGGCAAGAGTTGCTACCAGTCTGCCAATATGAGTGTTGGTATCACAAAATGATTCATTTTTTACCCATTTTTGTACCTTGCTAGGATGTCAACTTTTAACTAACCTTGTATATTTAAGATCTTAATGTGCAGAAGCAAGACAACAAATGCCTGATGCTGAGAAATAACAACTGAGAAATTGTGAATGCTGCAAAACAAATATATATTTATATATTCATAATTGATTTGTTTCTTGCAGTCAAACTGGGTGTCATGAAAAAAGGACAACGCTGTATCTGGACTGTACTTAACAAGAAACAATATGCTGTTTATTGGGAGGTGGGGGGGGTTGAAAAGAAGAGGACGTTTGATCAAAACTTTGCTAACTAAAGGTACTGTGAGAAATGGTGATAAGTCTCATCTGATAATACTGAAAGATAATTGTTGGTTTTTATAGCACTTTTCATGTGAATGAAACAAGAACGAGAGCTGCAAAACTGAAGGGACATTGAGAATCAACATGGTCGGTTGATGCAAGCAAGTGATGGCATTTTACAAAAGTAATGGGTAGTGTATAATGATAACTTCACAAGACATAAATAATACCAGACTATGGACAACAGAATAGCTCAAACATGTTATGGCATGGATAGATAATTGATAGACAAGTAGAAACAGACCAACAAGACTCAACAGATAATTTAAGGATGATTTTGAATTTGACTGTGATTTGGGCAGCAAATCCTTACTTCTTTTTCATTTACAATAACACCCACATTAAAAACAAAAACTACTATGACTTAAGATAATATGACAATGTATTATATTACATAACAACATTTATTAAAATCTCTAAAAAAAAAAGTTCTGCACATTGCCTGTAAAAAGTAAACATTTCTGTGACGCTTTCATTGATGCATACCTGAGTAATGACACAGTAATCGCCACTGTATTGACAGGTTCAGTCTGAGCCTAATGGAAATCACAAAAAAATATGTCTATCAAAACAATCAAAACTATCCAATTAAAATCAAACCCTAAATTATTAGGTGGTAACATATTATGTACACCGATGATGTTGCAGTAATAAAGGCATTAACATATTAATTAACAATAAAAGTCTAAAAATCTGAACTAGCACTACGTAAGAGGGTAATCCAAAACAAAATAGTGAAAGGCAACCAGAATGAAAACAATGATATTGTGATATTCATCAATGATAATGCTCCTGTAAGCAACCGCTCAAGCAACTGCAATGTGTTTAACATAATGCACCCTTGGAAGACATTGAAATCCAAGATTAGAAAAGTGCTCATGTCATGCCGTGTCATGACAAATCAGTTAGGTTTGCATTCAAGTGCTTACGTGACCACCATTTATCGTAAAAAAAAATTGATAGAAAGGTCCGGCATTGTGCACTTAAACACTTGCGGGATCTGCTAACACCATCAGTTCATACCATATATGAAATGTAACATAAACTGAACAACCTCAAATTAAAAAAAATAAAACATCAGGCTCTTGAGGTCCTTTTCAGCTTTTGGCCTGATAATATCTGGGAGAAATATGAGGTGTCAAGATGAGTAGCTGACAGGGTAGAGCTCCAGTGGCCTCCTCTGTGGTTATATATATGGGAATCTGTCCCGGTCTGTCTCACACTTCTTCAGTAGACCTGATGCAATGGCCTTCACAGCCCTCATTGTCTCAGTGCAGGTTGGGTTGATCAGGGATTCAGGCAGGAGGAAGCCAAAGTATCCTGTATCCCTCAGCTCAAAGGCAAAGGCATATGGGATCCCATTCCTGTACGCCCAGTCCATAGAGCTGCCTGAGCTAACATCTGTGGGAAATTAGAAGAAAAGTATACATTTTTAAAAAAGCATAGAATGATATTTCAATGCATAAGCATTTATGAATATGACACACTGCCAAAACCATTGGTCAATGGCATGCAGCAACACAGAGAGCAACAGCACCTGACTATAAATAGACTCAATTTTAGGTGAATCTGAAGGCATGTCATTCCTGTTGGCATCTAACATTTACATCTTCGGCATTTAGCTGACATTCCTATCCACAGCGACTTACAGTTCACTGAGTGCAACAATAGAATAGACACTGCTTGCTTATTCATAACATGACCTACTACATCTGATTCATTTTAATTTCCCCTGTGAGCATAAAACAACCACAGATGTGGGCTGAGGGAATCTAAGAAATAAGTCCTCTGGTGTACCCAAAGCAAGGTGCAACACAACAGATACTATATGATAAATCGTTGACTCCATTCCCCTGTGCTGAACTACAAAGATATGATAAAGAGGAATTGTGGGACTCACACAGAGTGGTGGAGGCAGGTCCGTATCTGTACCTTACTCCGTAGGCGGAGTACAGCGCTGTCACTGCATTATGAGCTGCTGACTCCTGGAAAGTGAAAACACATGGCCAGCTTATCAGGGATACTCTACATTTCTTTACAGTAGTATTTATTCCTGTTTGGATTGAATAACAGTAGTAGGCCACAGGAGCTCTGGCTACTCATGAACATCTGTGTGGTGGATACAATTTGAAATAGATGGATTAATAATTAATAGAATAAATAGTTTGATTGGCTATTGGTTGATTAGTTCAGGTAAGCAATGGGTCCCTTACCACGCAGTTGAAATTGGGGATAGTGGCATACTTGTAGGAATATGGGTAGAGCAGCATTTGGGCGTAGGCGTGGATGGAGATGTAGGCTTTAACTCGCTTCTTGTGCTTGCGCAGGAACTTAGCGACAGCCTTGACTTCAGGTTCAGACTCAGGGAAGGGTCCGCAGTAGGTGTCGTCACAGGGATGAGAGGAGGCACCCTCGTCTGGGGGAGAAGAACCACTGAGTTCAAACAAAGGCAACAGTCATGCTTGCCATTTCAATGCGACTTTTATCTTCCAGTCACACCAGAAAGTAGTCAGTGACAGGTTTTGCTCAGACTGGTATCAGATCTTCAAAACCAGATATGAAAGTGGATAGACTGAATTCTTTATATTCTGGATGCATTGAGCTACACTGTGCGTACAAGAAATGTAAAGAGATGGAGAGAGAGTGTGGGAAAAAGTAATGCAGACACAGATTGAAATAAATACAGCCACAGGGGACGCATACATTTTCTGGGCAAGTATGGAAACAGAGCGATCCAATAAAATGCCACCTTTAAAATCAGATCTCAAAAAACACATTGAAATGCTACGTATAACCGTAGCCAAAGACTAACATAAAGTCAGATTACATTAGCATTTATTGTGCTTAGAACAGGGAACATCAGTGTATGTGCCCTTGAATGATGTAAATGAGTGATGCAAAAATAAATATGGAGCAACCTAGCTGACAAGACCGGGCTTGATCTGGCAGGATTAACTCAGAAGGCACACACTGCAAGAAATGTCCATCTTAACAAGTCATTTACTCTCATTTGATCTTATTTTTCTTAAAACAAATGAAAAATTCTGCAGGGGGGTGAAATAACCCACTAACCCATAACACTCCACTAGTATCCAGGAAATGACACTTGATTGAAGATGATCAAATTGTTTTAAGAAAAAAACAAGATTATTTAAACTAGATTAAATATCTAAAATGTTTTTTGGCAGTGCAGCTCCTAACATGTGTCAGCATTGCTTGCATATGAAAATCCTCTAGAAATTAGTCATATCTATATATAGAACAAACAGCAGGGTGGTCACTGCCCTAAATTTATAAGCAGGAATTTTAGTCAGGATCTAATGTCCAGCTATGTTCAATAAATCTAAAATAAATCCTACAGTAGGTCCAAAGAGATGCTATTGAAGTACAAGCTGTACTCATATCCATGTAACTGTCGTGGAAATTTGTCAAAGAAGTCAGCATGGAGAGAAATCAGCACACAGCTCCGACAGCATTCAAGCATTTCTCTGCTCCTCCAAGAGTGAGCAGGATCTTTATACCTACAAGTTACACAAGCCCCTTTAAGGTTACCTCAGGTCGTAATAACAAGGTCACTACAATAGACAAAATAGTGTTGAAGACAAATCACTTGGAGACACTCAGTGCTAGGCTTTAGGTCATCCTCTAGTTAACAGGAAGCACCAGTATCCTTGGAACAAGCATAAGTTCATTTAGGAGCTTTACATGAATCAAATACAGCATGGCATACATGTACTGCAACTACTACTACTTCATGTCATACAGTATATTAGAGTTTTCTTCTACATAGTCATGTTGTAGTTCTGATGCAATAATCTCCTGATATTGATATTTGAGTTTCATCATTCACTTGTGTGTGTGCTGCCCTACAATCATCCTGTTTTAATGATCAT
>CABFOQ010053445.1:0-12506 GCA_900660455.1 Gephyroberyx darwinii
GAAGTTTGCCTCAACCCCAGCTGCCCACACACAGAGATACATACATGCAGCAACATAGGCAGGTCTTTCCTGAGAACACAGAGCAGCCGTGATGTTGCTCTCATGAGTCACCTCGGTCCTAGCTCTGTTAGGAGGCGCTTTTTGGCATGGCTTTCCTCCCCAAGCCCTGAAGATCAAGTGATTTTTGGCCTGCGGTTTTAATAAGACATCGGGGAATAACAGGCCAATTTACAAGAATAAAACATTTTTCATGCACACCATTCATCACCAAATGCCACACAGGAACAGAAACAAGATGCCCAAAAGAACATAAATTGGAATAGGGGTGTAAATGGACAGATGTGCTGACTCACATGTGCAGATCCTTTACTTTGATCCACACGTTCTCTGCGGCTTTCTGGGCTCCACTCCATCTGCACCATGCACCCAAACATGGCTAGAAAGCTGCTAGACTTTGTTTTGTTTGGTTATACAGATTGTATTACATATGGTCATATCTTCATTTCTAATATTTCATGTTTTGAAGAAAAAACGTATTGTGGGATTGAAAAGTACTGTATCTGTACTAACAGTTATCGTGATAAATGCTCTGATAAGTGAGGTATGACTTTCTTCTTAGACAAATACCTACCACCTAGTTTGCAAATGAGTGCCAACACAGGCAGAATAGGCTGTGATCTTCTGAAAATATCTCCTCCAGTGATTTACTTAGATAGGGCTTGATGCACACACAGGTACTAGGATGGCTTATCATTTATTCTTTTGAAAATTAAATGGCACAGACAGGGCTTTGGGGCTTTCAGGGCTTATATCCATATCTATACATCACTCACATTTGCTCAAAGGATCCACACCACAATTCATTTTATCCAACATGCAATTAACTTCCTCTCAGGCCTACCTATCTCATCCCATGAGATTGAGGGTCAAGCCAGCCAGGGTGATTGACTACAGTAGAGTCCTGGATGTAGGTTGCAGCTGGTGCACTGCACTCCCACTATGAAGCTGCAGCATGTGCACACACTGAAACACATGTGTGCCTAACATTACTTCATTCCTCCTTCTCCCGTGAGATCCAATACGCGAAAAACAAGTTTGCTTACTGAGATCATAGGTCATAGCTTGGGGGAAACATGGTCTCTTGTTAAGAAGAAGGTCTTAGCCTCTGTGTCGGGCTCCAGGATCGCTGTGAACTGGTGATGAAGTTGAGAGGTTATGAACCGACAGGGAAGGTGAGAGAGTCCCATATGGCGTAAGCAGAGGAGGGAGGTCATGCAGCTTATGAGCAGATGCATGCGTAGTCTTCCATGTGTGCAGTGACTCCAGCACTTACAAGGGGAAAATGTTGATAAGGCATGTTGTTACAGCAGGGGCAGTGGGCTGTGAGAATCCCCTCTCCTCTTGCATCAGCAGCCACTCTGAATGCTTCCTCTTATTTATTCATTTCTGCACATTAATCTGGGGGCTTTGTGAAACATTGCATGTCATGAGAAAATGAGAGGAGAAGTGTGAGAAAAGGGGAATTTTAAAGAGACAGAGGAAAGGCTTATGGAGAGAAGGTTATGCGCTGATTCTTTTATCATCTAGTTATGTAAGATAGGTGATAAGGAGTTAGGGTGTAAGGGTTTCTCCTGCTTTACTTAAAGGCCCCTCCTTTTTACAGACTACATTGAACCAAAGTGTCCCATGGCTATTGCCTGACAAGAGGACAGCATGAACAACAGGCCTGATTTACCTCTCACCTGTGCAGGAGATTGTTGGAGAAGCCAGCAGTACACAGTATTATTTCAGAGATCACTGTCATTTACCAGTAAATGTTAATTACAGTAATAACTTGGGGTGGAAGTGTAGTATAACATACTGATAGTTGCATCAGTACATTTCCACACGTAGTTATAAATGAAGTAGTTATAAATGAAGCACCACATAAAGATCAAATAATGTTCTTGAAAATGGCAAACTGGCCATTAGAGTATTTAACAAGGCCTTGACTTTCATCTAGTATTTGTAGTATTTCTCCAAGGTATACTTGATTATGACATTTGATTGTCAGAGGCATTATTGAAATTAACATTGATGTAATCTAAATAAATCACGATATATTGCAGTATTAAATTGCAATAGTTCCAGGCTTGTGTCTTCTCCTTTTTAATGATTGGAGTGGGTGTATTTTACAGCACTCCATGAAACACAATGAGCTGTTATGCTAGAACAGCAGCACTCAGCTAGTCACCTGTGAAAACCTAATGTGGTTCATGTGTACCCTTAGTGGATCAAGCTGTAGTGTAAAATACCAAGGATAACAATAATATAATTTTGTGGGCTAATTTGTTATAGTATTGTACTGGGAGCTCTTGAGTGTTACCCATCCCTAGTACAGTATAAAATCACGTAAGATTTTATTTTCATATTTTAAAAGTCAGTGCCTTAGATAACTCTGGATTTTGCCTCAGGGCATCGATTCCTACTATTTGTATTTGTATAGTTTGTTGATGTAGTCGTCCATGCAGTGATGCATACTTTCCATAATATTAATGTTCCATAAGGTTGATTCCCAGTGGCATTCACCACGTTTCTTTCCACTACCTCAGCTCCGAGCAGAAACGTCTTAGGAGGAGTGTATCTTTAACTGTATGAGATGGGATTAGACCAGATTTCAGTATTTACCCCCCCACCCTCCACCCCCTCTCTCCTTCTCCATCCTCCTCGTCCCTCACTCCTCTAATCTCCTGCTCCCATTTCACGATGACAGGAAACCCAGCAGGGCTTGAAGGACGCCATCTCAGCTCACACTCTCAAGGGGGAATTTTCTAAGTAATATGTGGAGACTATGATTTAAATGCATCTCAAAGGAATTATGGTCCCTCCCCCACCTCTCCTTTCTATCACATATAAAGACAATGACTGTAAAGTCAGTGAACCATCAAATGTACGACAATCACTTTCCACAGGCTCATTACTATAGCACAGATGGAAGGGGGGCTGGATCCATAATGATGTTGCTGCTATTTCCCCAGTTATGATGATTCTCTACAATCCTTTTCACTTTTTCTAAGGTGAAGAGTATTCATGAGACTACTTGAACAAGTATCCCACACGACTTGTCTCCACATGATAGCATGCCATGGCTAAGCATCTCTATATAATTAATTGCGTTGTAGCTGAACGCTAAACCCAGGGAAATATTCACAATGACATTATGCAAAACAGGGAATTATGGATGTAATGATCCCTAGTTGGGATGTGTGGAGGGGTAATCCATACAGAAGAAGAATTGGAACCAAGTTTATTGGATGTGGGTGTACTGTGTCTTCTCTAGTCATTAAACATGCTAATACGCTTCACCGTGTAATGTCTGCATCATTTCAGCACCGGATACTATTGGAGAGTACATTTCACTCTCATCCTGTGATGTCAAGGTATTTTAGGAGTTTTACCCCACAGAGGAAGTATCATTTGTTTTTCCACACAAACAAGGGCAGATGTCTCTCTCTCTGTACAGTTATTGGAAATCCATCTGCACATTTTTAGAAGGCCATTTACTTGGTGAGATGGATTCTTTGCAGTTGTTTTCTTTCCCTTTTTGTATTGAATAAGCAGCAGTGACAGTAACTATCAGAGCCTCTCCTCGCTCTCAGGCAGGGGCCCCGAGGGGCCCACTGAGCTTGTTTTGTGCTGGCACTCAATCTCTGTGTGGGGGTTGGGGACTATTCCTAGCAGTTTCTCCTTTCCCTTCTTCTAATTGCACGCATCCCTTTAAAAAAACAAGCAATGAAGGCACTCTGGCTAAGACAGAGACACTGTGAAGTTAATGTATTCCATAGAGCGGGGAGGATTGTGGAGAAATAATGACTTCTCTGGTGGAGCGCCGCTCCCCTTGGCCCTCCTTTAACCGATTACCAGAAGAGGGGTTCTTGTTGTGATGGAGGATACCTTTAATTGTAGTTTCAACTCCTGCTTTCTAAATGGCCCAAGAAGAGAGGCTGCCATGCCCAAAGTCTGAGCTTATATGTTTTTGAGAAAGAAAAGCAAATGGATACTTTCATGTATGTTTTTAGTGCATTTTGCTGCTGGCGTTCTGTGTATGCACAATAGCGTGCTTCATTAGCTGACAATTTGATGCTGCAGGTGAAAGCGTTACCTGGGAGAGCTGCTCAGGTCTCGAGGGAGGGATGGTGTCACGCAATCCCCCATACTCCTATTAAAACACCTGCCTAGGGACGGGATCTTATTCAGACCCACTACTCCCGTTAAGGTCTCTAAGTAATTACCTCCCGTGCCCTCTCTACAATTGGACGTGGAACAGACTTACATGCAGTTCCCACATGATTCACTTATATAAAACTTCTCATGTTGGTTGCTTGGTTAAGGTACGTCAGTCTGTTATCACCAGACAGCAACTGACAGAAAACAACATGCCATACTTAAAATATACTAGCAAGTACTGCACCACAAAGTTTTTACTCAGTACTGGTAGTCTGGCAGCAGATCGACTGGCAAGTGTTATTGTTTGACAGTTTCCAGGTGAACATTTCAAATAGTCTTTGCTTGACAGTGTATGCTGTTGTTGCTCTTGAATAGTTGTTGCCTGACAGTTTAGAAACACCACTTTCTCATCCTCATCACTTTATCAGTTGTTGCTATGGTAACAATCTGAATCTGGGACTGGCATGGTGTTTTACTGCTATGTTGATAATATGCACTCCTATCAAATCATGGGCAAGTCAAAAGGCAGCAGAGCGTATTGTTGCTGATTTCTGATAAAGGTATTCCAAATTGCTTCATCACTTCTCTATGGAATTGATGGATAACTGATAATTGATGGATTTTTTCAGAGAATGATAAAGACAATCGAAGACAACGCAAGCAGAGATCCTGTTTGTCACCGTCAGTACAACACTACACCATTCTAACCAAAATAAATTCAAAATGAGTAAGCAACACAGAGGTAGAGATACACCTGTACACCTACACACTTGTTCAGCCTTGTACGACATATAAAAGGCCAAAAGAAAATGATTTTTTTCCCCTTTTATTGTTAGACTATGTTGTGCTCTAATGAACAGAAGGTGGGAGTAAACACACATCCATCCTACAAGTGATCGGACTTTCCATGGTTTAGGCCGACACAAGTCACTGCTACTTGTGGAGTCCCCCAGCCTCCTAGGATGACATCTTAAGACAGCTACAGTAGAGCTGGCACGCTTCGCTTTCGTCAAAGGGTCTAAAAGCAGCAGTGCATGTAATTTGAGGATTATCAGTAGACTGCTGGGGATGAGAAGGTGCTGAACTATACAGTTATTTTTCCTTCTTCTATTGGAACTTTGTGCCTCTGCAGTTTTGGTTTTTCAATCTTTCAGTTTTGAGGAAACTGAGTTCAGTACATGTGAATTTCCCCTAAGGTCATTTTGTTGAACAAGGTATTTACAGACATGATAGTTATTGTAGTTGTTAATATGGCTCTTTGTGCAAATACAATTGTCTTAACTAGTTTAATAAACTATACTATAGCCTGCTCTGCCACATTTAGATTTAGATGCTATTTCCCCTCCTTCCTTCCTTCCTTCCCCCCTATTTCACTCATTTCACTGTCAGTGAAGCCAGAGCTGCCATTTGCTAGTCAGTATCTTTGGCAGTTTGGAATGCTGTATGTGGCAAAACTAGGCTAATGGCATGGTAATGGTGAAATAATAGCTGACCATGATGAGGAGACAGCAGTGAAGGGAATGGATGGGGGAGCGTCACTGACCTCATTTAGTCCCTCTGTGTTGATTCAGTCACACTGACATGGGCAGGGAGGAGACAGTATAGAGGGACATCCTGTATAAGGCAGGATAATACACACACTCTTCCTTCAACATATCCCTGTGCTGTTTTGAAGATACACAATTTGACATGTAATTGTTTAAGTGGCAATGAAAATTGGTAATGACACCGGTAAACATAAACTCCTATACTATTTATCTTTATGTAAGCAGCAATTGGGTTTATCAAAAGCCTGTATGTAAGAGTGAATGGCCTCCCATCTCTTTCAGTGGTAGATGAACTCGACTTGGATGATATACTTGACCTCAAAGAATCAAATCTCATCATCTCCATATTGAGAAGGCACTGCGCTAGAATCACCATTACTCATCTTTCAATTCCAATCATTTCTCAATTTGTTCAAGCTCTTAGCCACTACAAAGCTAAGTGGTCCATGAAGACGAATGGATGTGTGAGAGAGAGAGAGAGAGAGAGAGAGAGAGAGAGAGAGAGAGAAAAGAGAAAAGGCCGTCTGTGTGCATGTGTGTTTGAGATGCAGGACAATAATGTGTCTTCACTTTCATTAGTGTAACAAATCACAGTCACTACAGCTTGTCATCTTCAAAGCTGTACATCAATAAGTTATGGGTCTGGCTCACAGAGAGCAATATTGCCATGGCTAACATGGAGTAAATTTGATTTCATTGTCGATGTTACCCTGTCAAGCATGTTCGTTTTTTCTGGGTTACAAGGTTAAGAACATTGACATGCCATTTGTTATCCGAGTTCAAAGGATGGATCTCATTTGTACTGGCCTTGCCTGCCCCCGAGATTCTAGATGGACATGGGGTTTGGTTTGGCCAGTCTGCTGTATACCTCTTTGCAGCCATTTGCATTTTCAGCTTTTTTCTTATGTAGTCTCGATTTCAACGGAGTTCTGATTCCTGAACTACATCTGGGTGTGTTTTTACATATGTGTATGTGTGTCTTTGAGGGAGAGAGAGAGAGAGAGTATGCTTGTATGCATGTGGGACTGGAACAGCACAGCACAGAGTCACTATGGTTATTGGCTTTTGACACAGCTGCCCCAGGCCTCAGGGGGGGCTAAAAATAGCCCAATCTTGCTCCATTACAATGTGCAGATCTACAGTAACTCCAAATGTGAAGGACATTTTCTGGAGGATCACTGTATACAATATTATCTTCTCATCTTTTCTCAATTTGTCTTGAACTTGTCCAAAGCATGTTATTGAGTTACAACAAATGGCTACGTGTTAACCACAGTGACCAAAGGTGTAAACAACTGTATGGCAGCGGCTGTCCTAAAAATCTCCAGTCCTTCTGTGTTCGTGTAGTGCAATTACAATCCCATTAAGGTATCAAGGTAATTAATACAGCAGAGTATTGTGTTTCCACATGCACCCAGCTAAACGTTTTTGAACACACATATGCATGTTCGTATGCTCGTGTGCACAAAGCACACAAACACACACACACATGCACACACTCAGTTATATTGCCAAGTCTTCCCGCACAGGGTTGAGGAGCAAAGGCAATTTGGCCAAGGCTAAGTCTGAAATAACTTACACAATTACTTACACATATCTCTGGCAAAGACAAATCTGCCAGGGTGCTTCTCAGCTAATTATTCCATAATTGTTGTTGGTGCTCTGTTGTTGATGGCTTCCACAGAGCCTAGTGTGGGGCTGCATGAAATATTAAACAGACGGCTTGCCTCGATCTGGTCAACTTAATTACCTTTTTCATTGCAGTGCTGCTCTCATCTCCAGCCCCTCGTGCTTTCCATAGAAGCCTGTTTAAAATATACTACACACACAGGCATGCTGTTTTTAATTATGTGTTGTTGAAGAAACATTTTGTAAAACTCCAGAGACAGGAACTTGGCGAATGCAGTTGTTGGTCTAGCTCAGTTTATTTTAGCCTCTTCATTTTTTTTGTTGAAGAGCCTCTCCTGCCAAATATACTGTATCTGCCAGGGACGAGGAACTGATACTCTATTGTTACAACAATTTGTCTTTCCCCACTAAACCACACTGCCTCATAAAGCATTAAGACTAAATGAGCAGCAGGAAGTTAAAGAGTGAGAGGGATATCATATGGAGCTATGGAAATCAGCACAATTGAAACCAATCTGAATGGTTCTGGTGAGGTGGGGAACTGGATCCGCTTTTAAAATGGCTGGGGATTGTGGTAGAGCAAACACACTGTCAGCAGAAACAGTCATCCTCCTCTTGTCCCCATTTATGAATAATGGATTCTGTGACCCTCCTCATATCCTCCATATCTACCAGTCAATAGTACTTAGGTTCGATAGAGGAACCCAGAGACACTCAACTTGAATATTCTAGGACTTGTTTGCATGTCCTTAATCATTATTGCTCTTAGGACACACAGTCTGGCCAATGGCTTGTCTTTCGGCCTTTTACTTTGCAACCAAGCGTTCTAACTGAGCCTCCGGTTATTCAGCAGCCTCATCAAGGAGAAGGCTGTCTGTCTGTGTGTCTCCACTATAATAAGAGCTTTGCAGTCAAGGCCAGCAGTGCTGCCTGTGGAAGAGCAAACAACCCAGCGCGTCTCAACAGGCTAGATGTGCAGTGCACCTCACACACACACAGATCAAACAGACAGGCACATGTTGTTCCTTTGTCCTCTCCTATCCCTCATAGAAGCACATAAGGTGAACAGTGCACTCCTGGATGTGTGGCCTCATTCCGCTCCGGTTTGTCCACCCTGCACTGCACTATACCTCGGGAGAGAAGAGAGATGTTGCAGTAAGAAGGGTGAATTGTATTCATTTTGTTGATTTTGTGGTAAATGTACACTCTAAAAAATAAAGCATTGGGTCAACAAAAAAAATTAAGGTTTTGCATCAAGCTTTTGAGTTATGCCAACTGCTGGTAGAATTACGTTGATCCAACACAATATTTTAAATATGGTGAATTAGCTTTTTGGTCATAATATAAAGCATTTCTAAGTAACATGAACTTAATAACTGTCAACATGAACGCAAGTTTTTATGTTGACTTATTAGACTTAGAACACCTGCTGGTCTGTCTTTCAGAGTGTCTACCGACTTTCAGCACAGCCACAAAACATGCAGAGTATGTTGTTAATCATATCACCGTCGAAAGCAAAAATACCCACGTTATTTGTGTCATACAGATAATATGTTTGCCACTGTAATAACGCTCACCTTGTTTCTGAAAAACGTGCTTTGTTTCTACTATTTGTCCTCAGTCACCAAAGCCAGTTTGAGCTGTTGGAATCTTTCCAGGCTTGTGAATGGGAATTCCAACGAATGTGTAGAGAAATTAAGTCATCAAACTAATCAAACCAAGTTCTGATTAGTAATGAGAGTGTGTTTAAACAATTGTTATAATTTGTGTGTTACCAGAACTCAAAAAAATAATAATCACAAACAAAAAATCTAACACTATCATAGAACTTGATTTTTATCTCACAACAATATAAATATTTGAGTATTGGCTCAAGGTCCTCTGAATTAGTTTAGGAAGTGTATGGCTCATTCTGTGGGTCTTCTAAGTGGTTGGTATGGATGGCGGTTTAGTTTGCTTCTCCCAGAAGGGTGAAGCAAACACCTTGACAACAGTAATTAAAAGTGCATGTGAGGCCTAATTCGTTTTCTCTTCCTCTCTTCCCTTCACTTGTCTAATAAATCAGTTATGCTTCATGAAGGAAGGTTCATGAATGAACTTTAATCGTCACATACACATACATGCAGTGAAATTATTTTTCTGCACACCCCTGACTAGATATACACACAACACACCCCACACACATGCACATGCATTTTCAAGTTCTTGAAGTATCTGCTTCTCGGCAATTCACTGATGCATTTTGTGAAAGACTGAACTTAACACTTGGAGTCAAACTTTCATCTGTGTCCATCACTCAAGCATTATAATGTCTGATCAGGTGTAAAGCCAAACTGTATACATATATCAGCCCCCCAGGATTCTGCGGTAAAAAAAAAACAAATTATGCAGTAGCATGTTTAAATTTGCCGATTGTAAAATCTGCAGACAGAAAACATTTGAGGTGGTGGGTGACTTGAAGTGGTTGTGAATTGTTGACTTTCGACAGTGGTCTAATTCAGCATTAATCCACAGCAGACCGTGGTATATGGAATTTATATCAGCAGACGTGCAGCAAAGCTTTTATAAAATTGTTACTACATTACTCCATGTATTACCATACATTTCCATCATATAATATCTTATATTAAGAAATTACAAAAATATCCTTTTGTGACAAAGTAGTCTGAAGCAACGGCTGAAGTTAAACTCCGACCTGCATGTAATGTTTCTGTTTTTTACACAATCGCAGGTAATTATGGGTTATTTTCCGTATGATTCTGTGGTTTTTCTATTTTTCTGCAGTCTATCCAGTTTTCTGCAAAAAGTTCTGCAATCCTGAAATTAAACGATATATGTATATAAACTCTATTTTATATGATTGAAACTATCAATAAAATGAGACATACACTTAATGATACTAATGTCTCATAATGAAAATGAAAATAATATCTATTATTGGGATATTTCAAGTCTGCATGTCACCACTCCTCCTGTGCTCCACAGGGCGCTGTCTCTTAGTCCAGGGAGCTTCTCAAAGGCAGCTTTGCAATCAATACATCGTCCCTCCATGCCCACTCTCTCGTCCATGTAGTCATTTCTGAGGCAATTACAGGCCGGAAAGCCACTGTTATTTATATGAAAATATAACTGCTATTGAGCTTCAATGTCGCCCACCACCCCTCTCTAGTCAATAGCAGCGCAAATCAATAGCCAGCCAGTCATGCAGTCTGTATGTGTTTGTTTTTTAATCCATAAACATCTACTCCATAAACTCAGTTTCACAACCTTGGTTGCCATAGCCATTATTATGGTATTTCCAAGCTGGGAGTAATTGTATAATCATTACCACTTCATGAAATCTTAATAGGTGCTGTAGATTAGAGACAGAGTAATGGCATGAGCGCAGAACTTGTGACTCCATCAGTGGTAAAACAGATGTCAGGTAAAAGTTTGTGTCTATCCAGGAGTTGAATGAACTCACTGCAGACCTTTTATATTCGTTGTGGTCCTCCGGTACATCTCCGGGCTTTAGGTTAATTATAGAATTTTTGCTGCAGCCTGTTAACAAATGTTCTCACGGGACTATTACATGCCAGTGATGTCCACAGCCTACAATTATATTTGACAAATGAAGTAAATTACAGCGGGAAAAATGTGGATGATGAGGCGGTAGGGCATCCCATTAGCACAGTGTTAGCAATAGATTTAGATACATTTCTATACATTGACCAACTTTCTATTTTGTTGGCTGTGCTGATGTATGAGCCTGTGTATGAGAAACATTGAACAGAGATAATCGCAGGAACATACCTAGTAAGTGTTTATTTCATCTTGTAAGACAGGTAGATATCAAATTATCATTGTCAAAAAATGTTACTATGTGACTGTGTGATTGAATGTGTGTGTACATGGAGGTGTATGCATGAAAGGTTAACATTTTATCAAAGGTGGAACCTGACACTTGGGACTTCCCAGTACAACCAGGGAAGAGGAAAAGAGAGTGGAGGGAGGAGAGAAGCAGTATTGAACTAGTCACCCACAAGACCTTATCAGCCTGTCGTATTATTTCACCACAAAGAACCTCGGAGCTGTTTATCTCATGCCCATCTCCTGATAAGGTCTGCTGCCACAAACAAAAACAAAAAAGAGAAAGAGAGAGGGAGGGAGAGAACAAAACGACACAGCAGAGCAAGGCTCCCTGAATGCGTCGGCCTTTTATTACCTTTCACTGCAAGGAGATGACTGATAAAAACCCAAAGACAATGAAGGAGGGAGAGACAGAAGATAAGTTGGAGGCAAGAGAATGGATACAACATGAAAGATAAAGAGTGTAAGAGCCCAAACATTTCATTAAAGGAAAAGCATTATGTTGGCATAGGGGATGAGGAGGATGAGATGCAATAAGGAAGGACACAAGCACACACAAGCACACACACACACTTTACACATCAGAATAAAAAAATAGCCATGCAGGCTACCATACCAATTCCATCCTACATTACTGACACCTTCCACAGTTTCCACAGTTCATGGAGTGCGTTTGCATACATAACACCCACATGAGTACACAAACATACAAATCCAATAACAAGAGGATACTGGACTCTACATCTGTATTATATATTTATATATCTGCACACACAACCCCACACACACAAAAGTAGAGTTCCCATCCTGGGTCTCCTCTTCACTTTGAAATACTGTATCTCTGTTCTCTGTATAAAGGGAGAACTACTGACAGGTTCACAAATGTGGGTTGGCTGCCAGAACCTCTCTAACCATCTGTTGCAGCCTCTACGGCCCTCAGACACAGAGATCTGTGGTCTTGTGCACATGCATGCATGTATGAGTAGTTGGGAGTTGGGAGTAGTTGGGAGTTACTCTGTATGTGTGACATGTTACTGTTAAGGGGAAAAAGAGGAGAGACAGCCAGGAATAGCCTGGCTTGTCTCTTGCATGCAGTGCATGTAAGAGCGAAGTCTGTGCAGGCATCTGCGACCAAAAAAGCCCCAGGGGATGAGCCATGTTACTGGTCCAAGGAGAGGATATGTTCAGTGGTCCTTATTCAAAATAACTATTTTATATTCAGCAGCATAAGTGACCTAAAGATTGTTTCGGGCAGCAGGGTATACCTGATACCTC